>JAQFZG010000147.1:0-46380 GCA_034695465.1 Entomobrya nicoleti
CTTGGTTCATTTTTTACCCTTTTTATCACATTTTATTCAAAAGTATTGTTCTAAGGGATAAGGATATCGGCTTATCTAAGGGGCCCAGTTTTTCACTGACGGACTTTGTCATATCACCAATTAAAGGGTATCCGGTACCTCGTCATTATTACAAACTGCCTTCTACAAATGCACACAATGTACGAACATACACATGTGTACATGTACATATATATGCACACAAATAATTAGTATGTAGTGACCTTTGACTAACATCAAAAGGTTTTTAGTACCGCACAACATACCAAGCAAATAAAATAATAGTACTACACAACAAGGAAAAGAAAAATATTTTGATTTCATGTCAACACTGTACCATAACATGATATATGCACCCTTGCTTGTAAGCATGAAGTATTATTTATGCACCATTTCGTTCCAAAAGCTTGTATTTTCTTTGGCTTTTGTTTCTTTGTGATTCAATCGGTTAGACAGCTAAACATCAAGAAAGAAATAATAAAACGCGAGGGACTGTATACTACACACATGGGAAAAATAAGAAGCAGGAAGGAATTATATAAATTACATTCGTTATTTCCTTTTGTACGTTTTCATTTTCTGTGCAATTTATCAAACTAACATTTATTTTTTATTCCTTTACATAACATGTTATTTTGCATGGACAGGATGCTCACTTCTGTTCAAGTTCAGCAATAGTGCACTTTTTGCCTATGTGCTTCTTATTCCTTTGTCGGGAACAAGTTGAATGGCACAATAAATTAAACTGAAAAATTTAGAGAATACTATTCTGCTGAACTAACCAATATGAACTACTCTTTGAAAGATAAAAAAAGTCAGAAATACAGAGACTTGTATGTGTCTGTGAATCAAAAAACATACATTGATATATTTAATTTTTTCATGGAAATTAAGTACAGCGTTTTTTGCATGAATTGCTGTAGTAAAGATTACATGGTTTCATTCTTACAAGAAACATTATCATTGTTGCAAGTCGTTGATGTGTAGCCAAAATCTGTAGTAAACTAACAATATTTTCGTTTTGATTTTACAGTGTGCTGGCGTCAAAATGGGCCGTTGTACCGCTCTTCCGAGGGTCGTTACGGGGGCTATGGCTGTGATTCCCCATTCGTTCTCGTAGAATCTGCTATAAAAGCGATGAAAGAAATTCGTGGGAATGACATCGAGTTCATACTTTGGACTGGGTAAGTGTATGCATGAACATCAAAGAACTTCATTCACTTGAAGAATCCATATTACTTATCTACAACTTTGCTTATTTTTTTGTGTTCAAACGAGAAAGTACAAATTTGTCCATCACCATCGTCCCCATCAAAAATATTATGTATGGGATCTGTCGTTTCATTTTTCTATATAAAGCAGACATAAGGATGTATGTAATGTGTATACATCCGAAAAAAAATAGTTTAAAAAGTTTTTTTTTGTAAAAATAAAGCTCCTTTGTTTTTTTAGCTTTGTGGATTTTTAAAATTCTTCTAACTGCTCATCATGAGCGTCTTCTTACCCCAACCATGAAGATGTAATATGTACATGTATGATAATGATATGTACATACATGTGCCCATGATAATGATAATAACTTCACATGATAATAGGTATTACTGAAGACATACAACAACATTCAAGCTGAGAGCTGATTTGCAATTTGATTATATTTTCAATGGAAAGGGGAAATATAATCGGGCAATATAGTACCCATATTATATATTTCGTAATTATTATAATTCGGCTGTGCTAATATGCTTCTGTCCTGCCAAAGTAGAATTGGGGGAATACGAGAAGCAGGATATGATAACTACGAGTATGATGATTATGATAATACGTAAAAGCACTACTGGTGGCAGTAGCATGTGTAGAGGAGAAGATGCGAGGAGGATGATGTGTTACGACGTGATGTAATGTTATTGGATAATATTACGAGGAAGAAGAAAGTCAGTCGGAAAAAAGAGAAAGTTGTACATTGCAACCCACAACCATATCCCCTTTTGTCTATGTCCCCTACTTTGTCTCTTTTTTGTTCAACTGAGCTAAACATGTAGCAATAATCGTAAGCATACAGTTCAAAGACTATAACAATCTGTTCAAAAGAAACGGCAAAATATAATAATAAAAAGGAAAGTTTTTTTCCCTTCTATTCTTTTTGAAAATGGAGCAGTAACATGATAACATGTAGTAGTGTAGTTGCAGTTGATGTTGTAATGTTGTAATGCATATGTTACATATATTCTACGTGTGGTTATCAGGAGTTTGTAAAAAGTCACTTGGAAGTCTTTGGCATGAAATACTCTCACAAAGCTAAAAACATTGTATTTTGCTGGAAGCATAAAGAAGACTGGATTATAAGTATAACCTGCTAAGAGTCGCACGTGAAATCGCACAAAAAAAACTTGATGGGATAATGGTAAATACCATTTGACCGTCGGCTAAAAATGTCATTTCACTACTTTCACGCATTTTATTCTAAAATATGATATTACCAAAGTTTTAATGTAAATCCTATGATCGATTCATTTTCGATAGTGCTAGCTAGCGAAACAGGTCTATATTTTAAAACATCAAAGTCATAAGCAGATCACATTGGCTTTATATGAGCAAAACATTTTGTACGTAAATATTTTTATCTCGTTGTTTTGACTAATAATAAGCTAATTCATATGATCACGGATAAACTTGTAAGTTTAAAATGTATACTAATGCACTGCACATTAGTTGTTTACTACTTACTTTCATGGGGTTACTTAAAGAGTTATAGGTGAAAGTGAGCTGTAGTGAAAGCTCGAGGCAAGGTAAACCACATTGTTTTTGATGTTGGTTCGACTCATTTAAAAGAAAGCGATACCTACGGTAATGCAACAACATGGCAACATTTATTTGTATTATTTTCTATGTAAGTGTTGAGCTTTTATATAAGTTTTCATTCGCGTGGTGAAGTAATAGCATGCTGGTCATGTGGTGTTTGAATGCTAACTATAAAATGCAATACAATGAGCTTGGAAAACTGATCACGTAACGTAGGCAAGCAGTGGTTTGTAATAGTAATAGTCTTGCAATACACTGCCCTTTTTTTTAAAGTTACGAAACCAACTAATTACTGTGTGGTACTACATTGCAAATTTCAATATATTTAACTAAAAGAAGTTTTTTATAGGAACATAGTATATACTACACATCTTACATCATATTTCCTTTTAATAAAGTTTTATCATTACGAAATCATCAAATACACGCATTGCTCACATTTTGGATGCTAAATAGTTTTGGAAAGCCAGTACCAGGCATACTTTCCCCGCCACCTCTTTCTCTTACATTTCATCTATTTTACAAAGTCTACATAATATGAGTAGTTTATCATTTAAAAGAAATAAGTCGTAGTAGACAACCCACAAGTTTCTCTGAAACGCAACCAATTGTCCGTCTAGTTCTGGTTGTTATTATTGTCCAAACCGCAACCACACACACACACACACATGCACACACATTCAAAATTCAAAAGGCTTATACATATATAAATACATACTTACATTATTCGCTTTAGCTTTCATTTCCTCTTTCCACTTCTTGATACTTTCATGTAGTCATTTTTAGTATAAATGCACAGACTCAAACAATGAATAAAACTATTTTACAGCAACAACTGAATAATACGCATACTTGTAGCATATTTTTTAGTGTGTATTACGAGGACGATTATTGCGGTTTCCCTTGTTTCCTAGACTCGACTTGCTACTTTTTCTTTACAAAAAAATGAAAGAGCAAAAGCCTTTTATTTTCTGTTTGCATTTCATTTATCATGGCTTTTAGTGAAAGGATAATGGCCTCCTTTACATATGTTTTAATTATTCCTTTATAGTTTTGCGTAATTTCTTTCTACCCCCTTCCCGTCTCTCTCTCTCCCTCACTCTTTCGTCACCATACATACAAAAAGTCTTTTCCTCGTGTATAGTCCATTCAACCAAAAAAGCTCTCTAAACTTTTACACAATATAATGCACTATTATACAATCTTTCTTCCTCTTTCTCTCTTCCAGAAGTTTTTTTTTCTCTCTCCCATTTACACCACCAACGGCCGCTGACATCAGTGGTGAAAGCTATGCACTTGACTGAGAGATAATAAAATAAGTGCATATGTATATCTATATAAAAGTGAAGCAGCAACAGCAGCACTAGCAGTCAAGTGTTCATTTTTGTTTTTTCGCCATTTATTGTCTCGTACTGTAAATCTATGTCATCATCGTTGTCTCGTCCTTCTCACGGATATTCACATCGTCGTCATCATCATCATCACAAAGTACAACAACATCAGTATAATAGTAATAATGATACTTTTCTCTCTCTCTGGTGTGTATATGCAAGCAAGGTTTTTGCTTCGTAGTCGTCATCATAATGGTTAGGCTGCTGATGCTGCTACTTATACTGCTAAGGGCTCTGAGAGAAAGAGTGAAAGAGAGAGAGAGAGAATATGAGATGATCATGGAATCCCAAGACCACTTAAATTGCACGAGTTATGGGACAGCACATAATTGTACATAACCGTAAAAGATTATTATCAGTAAAGTACTACTAGTGGAAGAGGAGACCAGAGTACAATACATCTACTACTTCTCCTCTATGCACACCATAAACAGACACTCTTCGTCCCTTTTTCTGTCTGCTTTATTCTGCAAATGGCAAAACTTTTTTTCTGAGCCCTTCCGACGTCGGCCAAAAACCATTTTCAACTTTTTTTTTTGCCTGTGTGGGGATGCGTTGCTGTGAAAGTTGGCTGGTGGAAGAGTACAAGCAACAACGGTACAAGAGAAAGATAGATAGAGAAAGTATACTCATAATGATAATAATAATAAGCGTAGATAGTCAAGTTGTGAGAATAATAATAGTAATCAGCTAAACAAAGTGACAAAGAGGGATTTTTTCAAGTCATTTCCTTTCTCTCTCTCGCAGACACACACAAACCTCTACAAGTACGCAATAAGCTCACAGTTTAAGAGCAAAAATTGCCGGCTGCTCTTCCTATGTTTCGGGGTTTTCTCTCAAAATTTATACTTAACAAGGCTTTCTCAAATAAAACAACTGTCATGGTAGTTATGAGTTTTGATTGAATTTTTTATGCAGCTAATTAATTTCTTTTCTTGTTCTATCCCGCTCTCCCTTCATTTCAACTGTCGTGTAGATAAAGAAACTCACTTCTTTTTTTCCAGCACGTCTTGTGGAACATTTTATAATAATAAATTGTGCTTTCTTGTTTTCAGGGACTCCATTTCACACGCCATTCATCACGAGGAGAGTTTAAAGGATGACACAGTGTACTCTATTCTTCACAATATTACGTCCCTTCTCAGAACTCAGTTCCCGTTTTCCAACATCTACCCAGTGTTGGGCAACATGGACTGGTATCCCAAAAACAAAATGTCCACACAGGTGACTATGGGCGAGTTCAAGAGAAGGCTTCAGCTGTATGGCAAGCTTTGGGACACGTGGGTTCCACCAGAGTCCTTGGATTCATTTAACCAAGGTAATGTTATGACGATGATGGATTCTATTTTGTTGGCAGTGACAATGGAAATAGAAAATGCGACGACTTGTAGACGACAGATGACATGAACTTAATTTTTTGAACTGTATTTCTATTCCCGTTGCTCAGGTGGATACTATGCCATAGAACAGAAAAACCGGAAGCTCCGTCTTCTCATTCTAAATACCAGTTTATACACGAAAAAGTTTTGGCTTTCGGGGATAGATGAGAATGACCCTGCTGGACAATTTGAATGGCTGACGAAAATGTTGGATAAGGCAAAAGCGATGGGAGAAACAGTTTTCATAATTGGGCACATTCCACCTGGGAAAATGGAACGGTACATGAGTAGTCGGTTTGGCTACCATGCTTACGCTGACCAGTTCAATAAAAGGTAAGTTACGTATGAGAGACTCGTTTATTGACCATTCACTATCCTAACAAAACCACGCACATGCGGTACACCTACCTAGTAACATGGTAGATGTGTTTGTACATTGAAAAGAAATCTGGTACTGATTGCTGATGATGATGGTGGCGTAGGAGGTGAGTTTCTCAAGCAAAAGCAGCTAACGAGTGAAAGGTTGGAGTCATGAAATAAACATTCTTTTCTTGACTCAATTCAATTTACTCCTACACACGCTGTTGCATTTTGCACTCGACGACGCTTAAATGTATGTTCATGTTTGCCAGTTGCCGGTGGCCTTGCTCAATTTTTAATTCTGTGTAAAGAAACTTATTGGAGTAGAAAGTTGTTCAGTGTTTAGTCTTGTGTTGCAATGACTCAACCCACTTTCATCACAAAAACTTTTACCCTACTTTTAAATTAGTTTATTTAATGATCGACGTTTCTATGTATGTAGCTTAAAATGGAGAACTTGTGTTCGTTTTTTCCAGGTATTTGAAATTGGTCCGAGATTATCATGATGTGATTGCAGGGCAATTTTTTGGACACTTCCATTCGGATTCGTTTAGAATATTTTATGAGAAGCTAGGTAAGTGCTTGTTTATTTTGGTATTCGGTTTATAGAGTAGAAACGCTTACATTTGGAGGTAAGAACGCACACACATTTTCTGTTGCTGGTTTTGTACAGATAAGACCAAAGGGAAATTCCTGGAGAGAGATCCGATATCGTACCTGTTCATTGCGCCAGCGGTGTCCCCCCGCAAGTCCATGTTTGCTGATGAGATCGGTCCGAACAATCCCGGCCTGAGACTGTACCAGTTCAACACGACCACTGGACAGATTTATGACTACTCCCAGTATTATCTCAATCTGAGCGAGGCCAACACTCGAGACAAGGCTGAGTGGAAGATCCTGTACAATCTAACCAACTACTACCATCTTAACAACGTGTCTGCCGCGTCCCTCAGCGATCTCGCGTTCACATTCCTCAAAGAGAGTGGCACCGACATGTTTTTCAAGTAAAGATATACTCGCAAATGAATATACCATCCTTCAAATTTTCTTTCGCCTTAGCTACCCTAAATAAGGATTTTTTAAATGTTGATTCTCACTGATGGAATGTATGTTACATCTTTGCTTTCCTTCACCAGGTATTACCATGCCAACTCAGTGGGATACGAGGATCCCCGTAACTGCAAGGATCTGTGCCGTCGTACCCACTTTTGTGTCATTACCAACGTCGACTATCAAGATTATGAGCGTTGTATCCAAACAGTATTTGGTCCGTCGTCATCTGCCGCTAGATTAGCATTTCAAACCACACCAGCCACATCTGCACTCCCCCTCACACTCCCCCTTCTTCTACTGTATTCTTCTCAACTCAACAATATTTTCCGGTGGTGGTGGTCATCATCATCATTACCTCGACTGTCGTCATTACCATTACATTTGTAATACCAAATTTTTAATCAAAAAAACAAAGAATTAATAAAACTATTAATCCAATTCCTAAAAATAATATATTAAAATGTACTTTTTAGGCAGAAAGGATACAAAATATTTAAAAACTGAATATTTATATATTTAGTAGGCGTCGTTTGCATTCACTGTGTAAGAATCTATCTGTTCGGTTTTATTTAATAATTTAATAATTATATTACAATGCTTTAAAATGTTTTGGCTTGATGAATTTTGAGCATAATGGACAAATAATTGGAATCAAATTAGCTTTTGTTCCGTTTCCACTTTTGTTTTAATAAAAAACTACTGACCATAATATGTTGTAAATGTACATAAGGCAAACACTTAAATTGAAATGTTGCAAGGAGAATGCCAATAAGCCACATAATGAAATATTCTTACTGAAGATAGAAACATTTTTAAAAGTTCGCCTGTAGATAGAGTACGGATATTTCCGCAGTAAAAAAAAGAGTGACTATCATCGTGGACAACTAATAAAAAAAATGTAAATACCTAAAGGATATTATTTAAAATATAAGGTTTTCTATATGCATATAATATATATATTCTATTCTCTTTGTAACTTGTGATGATGTCAAAACTTTTTGAAGAAGTATAGATACAGTTTTTAAACAATCCTTTTATGTAGAGGCCATCGTTAATGATGATGTTAATGCTCCTATTTTATTAAATTAATTGTAAATGAAATAGAATAGCTAGATCGTATCATAAGATTCCTTTATAGTCATAAGTTTACACACAATATAAATGATGAGAATACCTAAACTGTTGTCTTGTTGTTGTTGTTATACTACTGGATAGTAATACAGAGTGCGGTCTAGCACGAAAATATTAAAAGGTAATCACGACGACAGATTTAAAAGAGTGAGTATTTAAAATACATATTATGTTGTTGGAGCATGGCGTTTAACGAACAAGAAATAAACGTTTCCGTTCTGTTCTCCAATACGTGTACTTTTATTATATTAAACATTGTAATTAGTTGTTTGAATTAGTCTCCTAAATACTAAAAAGGTAAAGAATTATGTATACTAATAAATATTAGTCAAGAACTATTTTTTAACTCTTACTGTTACTGCTATACTGTTATGCTTTTTGGAGACATTCAAATTAATCTATTGAAAATGTAAAGAAGCTCCTTCTCAAGTTTTAGTTTTGACTATTGCTTTAGTTTTGAAAACTATTTTTCTCTCGATTTTTCGGCCTCTTGATGAAAAAAAAATATGTTGTAGTGTAAAAATAAAAAGTGTCTATTTAAATTGATCACTTTAATCATACCAGATAAAATGATATTTGAGAACTTGAAACCAATCCGTACCATGAAGACAGTTGCGTGTTGGGAGAGAAACGAGTAGATTTTTAGATGAGCGCAGAAGTAGATTTAAAATGGGAAGACCTGGAATTGGGGAATTGGAAAAGCCGAATGATGATGGAGGTAACGATTGTTGCATAGGCGGACTACGTGACGGAATTTTAAGGATTTGTCTTTTGACACACCAACAATTTAACTACATATTAAGTTTAGGTTAATTAACTTTTCTGCAGATCTCTGTACTACTAATATAACTGAATAATGAATACATGCGTTTTACTGGTGGCCAAATTCTATTTAAAAACTATTAAAGAGTTTAACTACAAGAATTTTAAACCTACTTTAGTAATAAATATGATAATTTTGTCTTGATATACACATTAACAAAGTCCATAGATTTATTTCAAAGTTTTAAGTTATAAAACAAAAAAACTGGCGAATGACAAACCAAACTGCAAGGAATCAGATATTTTAAACATAGGTTAACTTGATCCTTTTTAACTATAACTGCGGGGATGATAATAGAATGATTTTTAAAAAATAATAGACTTGATAAATAATAAAAGTATGATAAATATAAAATCAATGAAGAGGGCTTTCTTTCAAGGTTTGATGAGGTGAGGCGTACTACAATGATGTTGACTATGATAATATAATATATATTTAAATCGTAATGTAAAATAAATAAATAAATAAGGTAACTATAAATGAAGTTGATGTGTATGTCTGGCTTCAAGTTTACCACGTGTTGCACCAAATAGCTATATTTTGCTCTTTGCTGGTAATTGTAGGAAGTGTTTTTAGAAATTCGTTAACACTTTAAAATATTGTTTTGGTCTTCGGCCATTTCGTTGTCCAGAGATACAGGTATGCATGCATAGTATCAAGTTGACATCTTTTGTGGGTATTTTACTCACCGAGGGTGAGCATATGTTGACACTGTCAACTTGACAGATTCGGATTAAAAGAATAAGGTAACAAGAAGGTCCGAAAAGGGTTCAGAGTTGCATAAACCAACAAACTACTTTACTATTTGGTCGAACGTTATATTATTCATTCATTCCCATTGTAGCTATAACTTTGTTCGCGTTGGATGATGTCACGATAAGGTTAGTCATGTATAAATGCGCTATTTTGTCTAAATAAATGTGCGTAAAATGCAAAACACATATACTACTAACTATAGAATATTTGTAAATACATGTACTATGTATAGCCAAACAGTTTATTAAATCACATAGCCAATAATAAAGATAACTATTAATTGTTGAGAAGTTTGAAAAGTATATATGTTCAATGATGTGTTGTAATTCAAAATAAGAGTCATTCCATCTTTACTTTTATAATTAAGCCCCATACCTGCATTTCCAAGTAAAAAAATCATGTTATTGCTTTTACACTGATGAACAATGAATAAATGAAAAAATACTATTAATTTGTTTATATAAATTGAAAAAAAAACTTAAAAAGAATCTTTGAAAAAAAAAATTGTTGTCATGCAAAAGTAGAGAGAGAACGCAAAATAAAATATTCATGTATTTGCGGAATAAAAACAAGCAATCAAACTCAATTTGTTTAATTACTTTCGAATACAATTTATTGCTGTTTTGGAAGCAATTAAAAGAGTAGTTAAGTTGATATTTAAGTAATTAATTAATTGCGTGTCAGTATACAGTGGGGTACAGATAATAAATGTGTTTCCTTTGGAGAATACTTACTTCATACTGTTACTTTATAATATCCTGAAGAAAAAATAAATATTATGATGGTAATGCATGATTTATTATTATATTGATATTGTGGATATTGTAAAAAACATTGTACAGAAAACGAAAGATTTTTTGTCGTTAACTACATATACATATATATAATCTTGATGTGATTGACTATTATAATTATTATTACCATTATAACAGGAAAATAAATTCGCTACTTTATGAAACACCTCCGTTAATGCAATGACTTTAATTTCACACAATTTGGCATTTTCATCTATCCGAAGGTTTGGGGGGAACTGCATTAATTAAACTATTTCCCGAATGGAAACGTTGGGATAATTTATGAAATGGTGACACATGCCGACCATCATGAGGCTACAACCATGCATGATTTGATGGTGTTATTAATTCCAATGATTTAAGCATTGTCAACATTCCTAGCGCAAGAAATGAAACCTTGGAAATAAAAAGATGAGCTATGAAGCAAAAAAAAATCTCCGACATATGGTAACGATGTTCAAGCAAGTTTTTATTTTGTTTTTGAACTATAGTGTATATATATTTTTATTTAATTTCTTTAATAAACTGAGTCAATGGCGGTAATCATATTTTCATGTTTATTATTTATAATTCAAAGTTTCCAATAAATAAAAATAATTTCTCTAACATCACCATTTCAAGTATGTATATGTTTGAATGTGGCTGAATAGGTATGTAGGATTGTGGATTAAAAATGATTCTATACAAATGTAACGACACACATTACAACAATTATAATATGATAGTAACAACAATCGGAATATCCATAACATAACTAATAATAATTAACAATGATCATTAAAATAGTGAAAATATGATACAACATAACATGTAGGTGAAGGGACATTAAATTGAATATGATACAAAATAACAATAAAGAATAATTATTAATGATAACCTGCTGCTCGTTACTGTAGATGTCTAAATACGATTACCGGTTTTATTTTTCAAAATAATCTAGTAATTAAATTGACGAACATGAAGAAAAACTTATCCATATTATTATCTATCGGATTGCTGGAATTCTATTTGAAATTCTCAGGGCGACAAAAGCTAATCTTTTTTAGAAAGTATCTTGCTTTATTTTTTACGTATACTACGTAGAGTTGGTTTGTTTGGACAAAAAGTGATCACAGTGATACCGAGTATATGTAATAACGATAATATTTTGTATAATTTTTGATGATAAAAGAATAACAGAATATATAACGAAATAGTAATAAAATTTACGTATCATGGTATTATATGTTTATATTTTAGACGATATAGTATAGTATACAACATTGAACTTGATGGTGGAAATGGTGAAAAAAATTTAATGTTAAAATTATAATTTTTCGTCAAAAAACTTCCTTGTCGTGGAAACTCAAAGTTTACTGTAAAGCTATTCAATATAATTTTTATCATCACCATAGTAATATTAAAGTTTTCCAGAAGAGCATGTCGAATTTCCATAAAAAGTGAGAAAAAAGCAAAATGTTTTAAAGTCCTTAATTTACGATGATGGTGTGCCAAATAGTGTTGTAGTTGAAGAATATATTGGAGTCAGTGACTTAAGTGCTGATAAAAACGTATGTTGAAATAGTTTGCTTGCGACACAGTCTTCACTCTATACTTGGTTTGGTACATCTTTTGTCAGTTGTTGCCCAACCCATCATGGTCGTAAATCTAAAACGCTACGAATATCCAAAGTTCCTCTCTTCCGTGTTTAAAATTGAGTGTGAATTGACCCTATAGGGAAGTCGTACGAACCTTAAATTATAAATCGGCCCAAGCCATTTAGCATAATGAAGGTAATGGAAAACAAAATAAAAACAATTAAAATAATAGATGAAATATTTAGAGATATTTCATACCCTTTTCTGTAGGAGAGCCCAAAGTTAAGGATGACAAGGAAGATGATAAATTGATTGCCGAGGAGACAGACAACATTGATGGGTACTGTTCCAGTTCGCCTTCTTCCGATGGTAAGCATGTTTCCACCATTGCTTCTAAACAGTTTACAAACAGCTCGGCACTTTCAGCGGTGCAGTTTGACTAAAAATTAAGTAATACAACAGTTCAATAAGTCACAGGTCCAATTTTCAAAATCTGTTAAATTACATAATTTGCTAGATCAATATCTCATACCTTAGTAAATGGTCCAGCAAATCTCCAAAGACCACCGAACCCCATCGACTGCAAATAATGCGGTTGCTGTTGTGAGCCATCCTCGAGTGTGATCATATTTTGGATTATGTTCTGTACTGCGTTAAGTATCACTTGGTCGTGGCAAAGGGAGAGTACGTTCGTTATTTTGGCATCTAACAATGTGTGACTGTTTGGAAGCAAATCACATTTCATCATTTTTTATTTCCAAATAGTTTCAACATTCCAGGGTAAATTTTTAGTAATCTTTTTATTCTCCTTACATGACAGGGAAGACTTTAGGGAACACGACAGAGGCTTCTGCAAGGTAGTCATACAACACTCTCATTTCCGCTTCATCTGTCGTGTATTTCACCAACGTGGCAAGCACCGTCAATAGTAACGCTTGGGTTTGGATGTCGCTGACTACCTCCGGGTCCAATAACACGTTGTTTTCATTGGAAACACTGGCTCTTTTGCACTCTTCTCCTTCCTGTATTCATAACGTTTAATTTTTAAATAAGAAAAACAAATTATGTCAAATTAATAACTTTCAATCATGCAACAAGTATAACATTTTTTGCACCACCCAGTTACTATAATTAGGGATTAGTGGTACTTGACAGGCACAATATAATGTAAAAGGTAGTAGATCTTCTATCGTCAACATAGTTCAGGCTTGTGGGCAATTAAAATAATATCGAAAGTGAAAACAGGGACTGAAATCATTTCCCTAAAAGAGTTAGCTGTATTTTTCGATAAATACGTACCTCATTTCTAAATAAAGCATATATTTGTTTCTTTTAGTTTAACTTGAAGTTAACAACAAAAATTCAACAGCAAAACATTTGTACAAAAACTACAGTCTAACTGGAAATATTTCTGTGATCTTAAAGTTAATAGTGTATTCTCATAATTTTGAATTCAACTATATTTATATTGAGTAAAATTAGTTTTGAAACCAGTTTCTTCACTGTTTTGTGTTTTCAAGTTATGTAATAAAAAAGTGCAGCAAAAATAAAAAGAACAATAGGGGAACATTGTAGTTTTATCGATATTTAAACAACAACAAATGACTTTTCATAGTAGTGTAGGCACAGGGAACTAAGAGGGTCATATTATTTTTGGCGTTTTATTATTTAAAAAATGCACACAAAAAAGAGATATAACACACGCACCTCTACATAATAACAATGAACAAAAAGTTAGAGAGAATGATTAAGTAATATTTAATTAAAAAGTGATTTAGTGGTTATCATAATAAAATATGCAATGAAAAAATATAACTTTAAAACGAACAATTCCAGTACGGTAATATGATAATATTACAAGAATGTACGTAATTTTTGACACAAAAGATTGAAATAATTATGTCGTGGTTGTATAATTGATTTAGTGGTAATGGGTATGTTTTATATTGTTGCCTGATGATTTTGAAAAAATCAGTCGCTTTTATTGAGAAATTCTGCTAAAAAGTTTATAAGACCAGCTTGAAAATTCCCTTTGCATTTCTACTACTATAATTACTTTTACCTCAAGTGATAAATTGCATGTATTCTAGTTTTTATTTTATTTTTCAAATTATTAAATGGGAATTAATTTTGAGAAACAAAACTAGGAAATATACTTGTCTGGTTAATGAATTGGTTTTGTAGTATTTTTTGGATTGTTTGTTTTTTTGGTTTTGGTGAGTAGAAAGAGAGTACCTTTGAGTTGTCCTTAGTGGTAGGTACAGAAAAAGATCTCTGAGACTTGAAAAGAGCACGAGCCTGGCTCTAGATACGGGAATCAAACAGAACAAAGAAGAAACGAGACGAGATAATAAATAGGATGTAATAATAATAGTGACAACAAGAATAATAATCATAATTTAAAAAATTAATAACAGTAATCAGTGTTCTTGTTTTTTAAGGCTAAAATTATTAACCACAAATAAGTAAAGTAATAATAATAATTTAGCAAGTCGCAGAATATTGTCCTTAATTTTTTCCGTTGCTAAACGTTTAAAAGAAAACAAAAAATAATAACATTCCGGTGCTAAAAGTGCATTATACACACACACACACAAGACACAATGTTTACGTTTAATTCACTTTATAAACTCATGCATAAAATTTCACTTGATAACTTTGTTGAAAATTATAAGTAAAAATAATAATAACCACCATCAAAGCACTAATTGTTGTTCCATTTTTTTGGCGATGACAGTAGTGTGTAAGGTCAAGTTTAACTGATTTTCTTTTTAAAATAAGCGGGATGAATAGAGAGTTTATACACAATTATATTTATATTTTTACAGTGTATCTCATCATTAAGTTTTACATTATGATGATGATTTCACGCATTAAATAGAAATGGGAAATATTAAAGTTCAGCACGTGACCAGAAGTAGAACACGCATGTACAATACCAACTGGCGGTGTTTGCAGTAGTTTTTTAACATAAATAGACAGATTAGGTAATGCAGGTACTGTTCTAAATCAAATAAGTTTACAAATTTTTAGGCTAGAATACAGACATTCCAGCATTTAAAAAAAATCATGGAGCCTCTCAGCCGTACCAAGATTTCTTTTGTTGAACAGGATATAATTTTTTGCAACCTTATTCCACTTGATTCAGTACAATCGCGGAGCTAGGTTTCAAAAAAGTATTAGTTATGGTGTGGTAATTAAATAAAACCGACATACTAGACATAAAAACATGGAATCCCACACAAGGATAGGTAAAACCAATTCTAATTAAAATAAAATCCCATGGAGAATAAATATACAACTATTATATTGAGCCAAGATAAAGAAACTTATATTTTTAAACAAAATGTACTTCAGTTTAACTTTTGTAAGGGATATGACATGATAATATGGAAGAAGTATACATTTAAAAAAATGTTGGTAGTTTAATAGTTATGCGGAGCAGATATAAGCAGTCTGCAATAATGTTTCATATTTTGGTTTATAAAATGCATATCGATATTTTTGAAAAGTTATTTTGCAAAAATGATGGCGTGGGCACCGGGATTTTTTTAATAGTAGAGTATACTGGTTGTGGTTTGGCTGATTGGTTGTTGTGAATATTATAATATCTGGCTGTGGTGTTTTAAAATGGGAGGAAGAGAATGGAAGACAGCACTACTATTAACAAGTAATTATTATAAACAGTTACGAGAAAGGAGAGAGAGAGAGAAAACGATAGACAGATAAAGAGAGATTTAGAAGAGAAAGTTAACAAGACAAAGACAGTAGCAGCAGCAACAGCAGTAGCATCACGTGGTGAGAATGAGCATCTTGTTAATAAATATACTTAAATTTTAATTAGCAATTTTATTTGAAAGACTGTCAAAGAGAGTAGTGGTGATGGTTTTTTTTTGAGTAAATAAAAAAATGCTTCTAAGCATACCTAAAGGTAATTCTTTCTATACTTACATACGTATGTACGCAATATTATTTTTTGCTTTGATTTCAAATTGAGATTTTGTATGTGAAAGGAGGAGCTGCATGTAAACACGCTATTTTAACTGTATTGTGTAAATAAGCAGCAGCACCATTTTCAGCAACTATTTATGTTAAACGGACAAGTTGACATGATTTGAAGGGAAAATTGGTTTGTATTTAATCATTTGCTAGAATGATGATAATGTTTTAATATTTAAAAGAAACTTTTGTTCCTTGTAAATTTCTTTTTGTGGTGAAAGGATAAGTATAGAATTAGAGAGTTTTATATTTTAAAAATTAAGTTCGTAATTTTTTTTGGTGTTTTTTTGTTTTGTTTTTGTATTCAACAACTCATCTCACTTTGTGCTCATTCCGGACGGGCATTGATGCTGATCTGTGGGACTTGAAGTCAACGACACGAGCTGACAAATCCAAGCTACGCCAGTTTTTCGCACCGCTCTGAACCTTTTGTTTTCATCATCATTTTATCAGATATCACAACAAAATAATTATCATTACAAAATTTATCATCATCATCATCACAAGGTATAAAAATAACAATATACAGTTCTAAACTTTATATGCCACATAAAAATATTACATATTTACTTGGTTTACAAAAGAGAAATTAAAGACAGAAAGAAAAAGAAGTACTAAACTGAAATAAAAGAAGAAAGTAATCGCTAATATGTATACTTATAGATGAAGATATTTTTGTTGGTAGATGTGTTTTGAATTAATACAGAGACAAACGGACAGCAGTAATTTGCCTAATAATAATAAGTTGATAATAACATAAGATCAAATATACTGTCTACTGTCATCTAACAACTTTTACTGTTCATCATCTTTTGCAATCGTAACGTCAAAAATAAACAGCTAGCAAGATGGCGTCGACAAGTAGCGCAAGCCAATTTCTCTATGGAACTATACATACATATAAACATACATGTACATTTATAAAGAACAAGAATTTCAAATAGCCATGTTTTCAAGTTTAAATGACTTTCCCCAAGCATCTTAGTGTAGCCCTATCGTCTTTTGGCAAAAATTCGTAAGTTCGATACGATGGGCGCAATGCCATGAATATAATATGTGCAGTAAAATTAATATACAAATAGTATTTTGATTGCAAATATTCATTACGGAGTCACTGTTTTGCTTGTCAGTTGTCTCCCAAAAAACTCAAAACAGTGCTTTCAAACTATATTCATGTACTAAAATAAGTTCAACTCTTTCATCTTTCTTAGAGCTATATACATATGTCTATTTGCATACTAAAAATATGACCCATTGACTATAACATCGGTATATTTGGCCCTTACTCCCAGTTCAACAATCTGATCTGACCCTAATTTAAACCCCGAATAGAGCATGGTCGTAGTTCATACAGACAGACAACGAGACAACACATGCCATTTTCAAAAAATAACTTGCGCTACTTGATAAAAATTTCTAAGTTATAAATTACGCACAGGGAGTAGTGATAGTGATATAGTAAATGTAAATATACAATTGATGTTTTTGTGCTACATGAGAGCTACACTTCAGTGTAGTTGTGGTGTTTGAACATATTTGTGGACAAGTTGGCTTTGGATATAATTGGAGGAAATTCGGAAATGTTTGAGGGCAACTTAGGAAATGTCTGTGACAAGTTGGGAACTGTTTAAAGGCAAGTTGGGAAATGTTTGGGGACAACTTAAAAAATGTCTGGGACAAGTTGGGAAATGTTTGAGGGCAAGTCACAGATTGGGAAATGTTTGGGGCCAGTTGGTATATGAATGCATATGTTTGTACATGTATTCAATCAAATCATGTATGTATGTATATTTATTCAATTATATGAATATGTTTGTAAATTAAACAGTATGTTTATGTCTGCATATGTGTGTATACATGCAAGCTGCTAAAGTAGATGATGTGTGAAAGCACTGTACGTATGCCCGTACGGTGTACGTACGGACACACAAGAAAAATTGTATACGCCCTGTGCGTAAATAAGTCAAGAAGCGGAAAGTTCACAACTTCTTTCGTTTGGTTAGAAAAAGAAAAATAACACAAGAACTTTCAAGAAATAAAATGTGATCCTATATATCAAACAAATGTGTTCATAAGCGACAAATAAAAGGCGAGCTTACCTGTTGAACGGTAGTTTGTTTGCCTTGTTGTCGTTGAGCCTGCATGAGTGCCGTCTGGTCTAAAAGATCCCAAGACTTTTGCCGTCGGTTTGTTGGTGACTTTGGGCTCCAGTTCATATTCTCATTCGAGGATGCCAAGTGCCTTGACATGTGATGACGTACATGGCACCTGCTCCGCACCTCTTCAGAAACGGAGACAAGCGCTGCCAAATACGCGACGCTTTCTTTTGTCACCTCAAACTTGTCCTTTTTTGTGGGCTTAGCCACAATTCCCAGTAGCATGGTTAAAATTCTATTAGTTCGAGAGACTGTGGTGGGCGTCGGATGTCGGAAGCCTTTTAGAAGATGACCCACCAATGCGAAATGAAAATTTGCTGAGGACACAAATATATACATATTAATTATTCTGAAAAGGGTTATTTTGAAAGATAACTTTTGAAATGATGAATATCCTACTTTTGAATGATAGTCCAACGGCATGATCCAGTTGTTTAAAATGCCATTCCAGAGGTTCCCTCGTCGAAGTCATAATCTGTTCCAAGCTTTTTGATTCAAACATAGCTTGGGAGTCCAACGTATGAAGATTTTGTTCTAATAAGGCAAGACCTGAGGCGTACAAAGAGACTTCATCTAACTGAAGGACAGATATGGCCACCCAAAACATCATTCGGTGGATGGCACTCTCGGGCCTCAACAACGGAATGAGTCGAGTTAAACACATAACAATGGCCTCAATCAAAACTACATCACTAAAGCTTTCCAGGGCTTTCACTAGTATTCTCAATAGTTGCTTTATATCCGTATCCTGAATAGACTTGCTAATACAACCAAACACAATTAGAGCTCTGGGCTGTAACGCCGGATTATAACGGAATGCAAAGCTTTTTGACAGTGATGTCCAGCAGTGAAGCCAGTCACACTCTGGAATGTCTCGCATGCAGGCCTCCACAATTTCCAGGAGTGCATCAGTTATCACTTCCAGCGACGTAAGGGCCAATCTTTCTCTATCCATTGGGGAGTAGTGGCCCAGCCACCTATCTCCAGCGTGACGGTAGGAAGACCGAAATGCCGTAACAGCGGCAGATTTCACTTTACTTATACCGAACAAAAGGTAAAACTTTGGAAGGGAAAACTCGTCCAAACTCAAACGTAACACTCTGTGCGTTTCCTCTGAAAAGTTCAAAAGAAAATAAGAAATGAGTTTTGCCCACACATAATAAACTATGTTGTGTATGTGGTCTATTAACGTACCTGAAAATTGAGGTTGAGTGCATGTACAAAGGGAATGAATGATGTTGATGACTAGACCATGCGTGGAGGCTCTCATGCTCACTGATCCAGTGCACACTAAGAAGCAAACCACGTGAACTAGATAAGGCAGATGATGAGCCACGTCTAAACAGTTGTTAAACGACAACATAAGCAAGTAGCGGGCCAAAATGGCGATATCGTCCCACATCAAATGCTGTTCTAATGTGGCCACCGGACTTGTACATGTTTTTTCCAGCACGCGACACAATCTGCCAATCACTTTCCTTGCGACAAGTTGAACATTGGCGGATGCCAAAGCTACCGCAGTATCCGCCATAATTTCTGCTTGTGGAGAGCCCAGCCCACCGGTTACACTACGTTTGATGAAGCTATCCAGCACCATATCTATCAGGTCGGGTACTTGGCCTAAGGAACCCCAAATTTTTGCTTGGATTGAAGGGTACATTTCCACTTCTTCAATGGTCAGGGTGATTAGTTTATCTAGGATCATGGCTACTTTCTGTCGTTTCGCGTCGTCGGAGTGCTTGCAAAACTTGACAAGATTTGGTAACCATGGAGTAATGTACTCAAGACACAAGTGTTTTAATTCAATAGAAGATGCACTAAACCTTGAAAAATGTAAAAGGTAATTTTCATTTAGTTTTGTTACTTTTACTTAAAATGTACATATATGTATATACTTTGTATGCATTAGATCATGATGTTCAAACATACCCGTGTATACATTCTTCGAGAAATTCCAATGTCAGTCTTGGTTCATTGTGTGCCAGTTTTTCAGAGACGCTTTTGATGAAGAGTGTATTATTTGAAGGAATGCACAAACCCCAGGTTTCCAATAGTTGTCCCTAAAATATATTTTGGTAAAAATGATGATTAAATATGCATTGTATAAGATGGGCATTTGAGCAGATAATAGCTGATAGGATTAAGTTAAGTACCTCAATTTTGAGATCAAAAGTGGCAGTAAGTGCGCACAGTTGATTGTATGCAGCAGTGCGCAGGTTAGGATCTGATGATCCAAGATTCAGTAGAGCCATATTGAGTAGTGTTCCAGGTACGTCTTTGGGGCGAATTTTTTGATGAACTGTTACAGAGTCAGGCTGACTGAGCTCCCACCTGTTCCGAATATGTATGATTGCTTGGACAATGGAATCACAGTCGTTATGGATAAAGGAGAGTGGTCCAGATTCGTTGGCGATTGTAAGCGTGAACTGATTGTCATCTACTAGACACACCTCCTCAATCTCACTGGCGTAGTACACGTCATTCAGGAGCACCGAGTGGGCCAGCACTTTGGTCTTCTCTGCTGACGTGATTTGAATGGCACTCGGGCCCACTTTGATTGTCACTTTGGTGTCCTTGTGAGACAGTTTGAGAGCATTATTAAATACTTTGAGATCTTCATCTAGAGACAACGTAGCACCGGGCAGTTTCTGCTGATCCACATCAATGTAGTCAGACAGACGGTTTGTGGAGTCCAAAAATAATATTTTCCGGTTGCCTTTGAGCGGTGCGAGAATTCGGTCGTGGTACTTGGTGTACTCTCGTACCCAAGAGTTGCAGTTGTAAATGTATGCCGCGTGGAGATTCTCGTAGGCTACCTCAGGTAACACCACAAACCATTTTTGAAGATACTCTGTTCGGAATCGATTGTCGGAGCATGTGTGCGTGAAATCTACCACGAGTTCGAAGGGCTTGTGACAAAATGGTTTGAGCGTGAGGATCACATGGTATATTAAGAGATCTCCATTTGTATCAGCAATTCTAAAAGCAACAAAAATAATTCTCATAATAATTAATTCAGTTGAAATTTTGTTATTACTTCATAGTACATTTACAGTTACATATCAACCACATACTTGTATCTTCTGGCGACATAGTAAAAAACTGGATTACCAGCCCGGGATGTTCCTGCTTGGTAAAATATATTCAACGACTTGATAGACTTGAATTCATCTTTCTCATGCATATTGTGCTTGGACATGATTTCCTCAAACTTGGTTGATGTCATGTCCATAGAACTCCACCGCGTGTAGGAAGAGAATAGCAAGTGAGAATCCACCGGCTTATGTTCTGGTGGACCAAGATATGCCAAAAGAGTGGCCATTTTGTCAAAAGGCCTCCTCCCCACAGCCTTGTGATCTCTGGATGATGACAAATAGTCTCCAATTTTCTCTTGATGAGTCCACAATAATCTGTGCAAGGCCACTACATTTGCATCACTCACAAAACTCAAGCAGTGTGAGCCACTTTGTTCCACCGACTCACAATCCGACGCAATTTGTACAAAAAATCTTCGCCCAACTTCAAAGTTGCCCCTGACAAAATCATTAAAGGGCAGCATATGCTGCTCTTTGGAAAACTCGACGTGATTAGCAATATTTTGCAAAATCTTCGACACGAGCATAAGGCCCCTTTTTATTTTTGCTGGTGGCTGTCTATCAACAATCCCGCTTTCACATGGGCTCACAATAGCGGGGTTAATGAACCTCAGGAAAATGACAGTTCCCACGGCGCCCATGTTGTTTTGAGGAAATTGTGGGAATCTTTTGCTTAGCACTTGATACAAACAGTGGCACATACTTCTTAGCTGGGGTGGAAATCTTTCCGCAGAGCTTACTATTGCATCAAACACCTTCTGGGTGAGTGCAACAAGGTTACTCCGATGGTTTTCTATTTCATCATTAGGTTCCAATCTGGCCGGATCCACCTCGAATGATAGTGCATTTTCAGAGAGCAGGGGCCGTATCATAGGCTCCAGTAAACTTTGTAGGTAGGACGCCCCGTAAATTTTGAAACAAAATGCCATGATCTTGCTCGCCAATGAATTGCCCCGGAATAAGGTTTGCATACAGTCGGAGGCCTCCACTTCTCTGTAGAACATATTCCAGAGGAGTGGGCTCAGCAAATGTTTTGCGTCAAATAGCGTCACCAACACCCGCGCCAGTTCATCCATCTGATGGAAGGGGACCACGTTGGCTAGCGCCATTGCAATGGGTAGTTCTCCTGCATCAGCAACAAGAGGCAGCAGAGATGGAGTGGCACAGAAGACACAGAATTGTTCAGTTTGTTTGTTTGTTTTTTTGATTTTTTTGAAGTTCAGTTAGATGTATTTTTCAGTAGTCCGCACACCACATTTTGTAAAAACATTTTGCGAGCGTGAGAGTAAGACAGACAGACAGAGATTGCGCGTTCGTTCCAAATATATAAACAAAGGGCAAAAACAAAAAACAAAATGGAAAAAAATCAAGTTAGTCACATTTTTACAAATGTGTCGTCCACTATAAAAGGTTTCTTTTTCAGGAAAGGCAAGAAAGTTTTTTTAGAGAAAAGAGAAATATACAGATAGAAATAGATTTATTAAGAGAGAGAGAAAGACAGATAGAAAGATAGAGAGAGATAGAGAATTTTAAATTAAATATTTTTATTTTTTATTCTACAAAGCAGTTTGTAAGTGCACCTGCATGAATGTCATTAGTTCCATGGTAAACTATAATAAATAATTATAAGGAAGAAAAGGATAAATAAAAGCATTTATTTTTTTCGCAATTTTGATAGTAAGGAAGATATGCCAATTCATAATATACGGAAACCACTGAGGATTTTTCTCTGGGAATTAAAGTATCATGTTTTCTCGTCTATGAATCTGGCATATCTTCCCTAAAATGTTTTTTGTATCAAATTTTTTTTTATTGATATTTATAATAACATTTGAGTTGGAAGTGGCAGGTGTATTGAATCAGTCAATTTTGTAAAATTGAGCAAAATGTTCTGACACAATTCAAATTCATACAATTAAAACTAACTGACTGATTCAGTTCATACATGCCTATCCTTGTTAAAATTGAAAATTATCCAAGCAAGAAAGAAAGTAGTAACAGTATTTTGCAGACATTTTTATTTCGAGTTTGATACATTAGTAGTAGATAGTAGTGCGCAAAAATGATATAGATTTGTTTGGTTGGTATTATTACAGATGACAGATAGTAGTAGTGGTAGATAGAATGAATGGTTTTTAGTAATGTATTCCAAATTATCGGATATATAAAATAAGAAAAAATATTTTTACCTTTGTCGCCGATCATTGTAACAAGTTGAACAAGTTGCTCAAAGCGGTCAGCCAAAACCGTTTCGGCCAGAGTATCAAACTCTGTTCCTTGTTGTAATATTTTCGTTAAAACCTAAATAATCGACGTAATAAGAAGACGAGGAAAGAAGAACATGATGAAGAAGAATACGGAGAAGGATTAAGGAGTAGGAGACAATATGTAATTGTACGTATCATCGTTCAGATGATATGATTATCATCATCATCAACACGTCAACATATCACCCAGGCACATTTTATGGCACACACATCAACAAAGAAGAACATGAGGAGTAGAGGGTAGAAGAAGACACAGAGAGCGAGAGAGAGAATAGACATAAAAGGAAAACAAACAAAAAAGAAACAAAAATAATTAGAAAAAGCCATTATCAATCATATCACACACATCAAGTTAGTTGACATTATTTTTTCACACACAAAAATAATGTGTATACATATTATTAATTGTTATGAATATATGGTGTCTATATACATAGTACTACTACCAATTACGAACTACAACATTGAGTATTAAAAATGATGAACGAAAAATATGAACAAAAATACCTTGAGATCGTAATAATCAAAAAAAAATCTTAAAAGGAAAAATGTAACAAAACAGGAAATACACAAAGCATTGATAAAAAAAATTAGTAGTAAAACTCAACTTAACACACAAACTTACACAAAAATGGAAATAAAACTCATTTAACTACAACAATAATGGTTATCAATAATTTTGGTTAAGTCAGATATTAGTTGAGTTTTTAAATGAACTTTTGTCCGATATGATACTGTATGTATATCATAATTGATATTAGTACTTTCTCAGTTAGTTTTGACGTAAATTCAAAACCAAATACATTTATGGAGTAACAATATCACTTTTAATTAGGTAAGTATTTATACCTCCATGAAGGCAGCCCTCGTTTGTAGGTCAGGATGGTAACCTAATGAGATGGAGTGCATGAGACCAGAGTCAATGTTTGCGCTGAGTAAATTCGACATTGATTGAATTGTTGCATTTCGCAGAGCTTGAAGTTTGTTGGCGTGAGCAGCTTTTGGACCCTTCTGTTCTAACTCTTGGCCTTCTGTGCACTCATTCAACAAATTTTTGAACAGAGTAAAATACCTACAAACAGAAAGTCAGATAATGTTAATTAGAACTCCATAGTTATCTAAGGCATCTAACACCAAGATATAAAATAGTCATGAAAATAATATATTACTTGAGAAATAACTGAGACTTTGCTTCCATCAGGTCCCCTCTGTCTGACTCTTCAGGCTGTAATGGCAGACCCCTCAAAAGTGCTGCCACTGCTTCCATACAAGCCTGCATAATATTGAAAATTAGTAAATACATATCAGGATTAAATGTTACCGTTTTTAGGTTGATTAAATTACCTGATCCAAGTCTCGTGTAATAAGTGTGACATCGCCTTGTGTAGGTGGCACGATTTGATGGGACGTTCCCATTACCCAGTCAGTCAAATACTCAACAAGTTTATTACGAAATTTCATCTCCTGTCTGAACGCCAAATCATCTCGACGATTCATCATTGCCTCGACTAGTTGGCAGAGTTTGGTGCGAATGTGAAGAGCATGAACTGTCATGTCAATGTGTCGTACGTACCTAATTATTAAATCATCCCATAAAGTTGTGTAAAATTATACCAAGTGCAAGGTGTATTTTCACTGGATATTGGACATCAAATTAATAAGTTTGCTAACCTGACAATTGCCAACATCATTGTTTCTATACTGGTTGCCCCTAGATGCTCTGAGGGTTGGTCCATCTTATTTTCTAGAACGTTCTTCATGATGAAAATAATGTGCTCAATAAACTGTGTGTTAATTTCCGTAACTATCACTTGACCTTGCTGGTCGAAAAACTTTTCCACGATCACTTTAATCTGGTCAAAGAGAATGGGATAGAGGGCAGGAGCCATCTCATGCCCTACAAGCTCCTTCACATGTTTTTGAATCTGGGCACCAAACTTTTCGTTGGCACATACGAGAAGCCTAAGTAACTGACTAACAAATTGAGTAACTGGACAATATTGCATGTCCTGCGATGTTAGCACACTGGACTTTCGAGAGTCTAGCGACAAGGTAGAAGTGGATGTGATGGGTGGACGGGCAGGGCTTTTGCGCTGCAGACAAACTCCACCCAGGGCACAAAGGAATCCAGTCATATTTGCCCATTCGTTAATCTGGTCCTGTTTTTATAAATATTAATAATAATGGTAACATCGAGCAGAAGTTTAAAAAAATCATGGTTTTTGCTTTTATTCATCTGTTTATATTTTTGCTACCTCCAAGTCGTGATCAGAGGAATGATGTGAAGCTCTTCTCTTTCCTCTGTGATGAAATTCACTCATTCCTTGAGGTGGTTCCTCAGCTCCACTAACTTTTCCTTTGGGATACTGCATGAAATGCTTCGTTGTGGAATCCCAATTCATAAAGCTCTCCTCCCACGCCTGGAGCACGCCAGTTGTACAATGCTCAATTTTTCGGAGCAACGCCATAATCTTCTTTTGGAGGGAGACCCGTCCTACACAAACCACAAAAACAAGTGCGGTTGGTCAACTGTAAAGTAAGCTGCTCGTGAAAGAAACAAATCTCAACAGCAGTCATGTCATGTGTCAGTGGCCGTATCACCAACCACCACCGTCACACAACACACAACTTAAGACAAACCTTGATGATGCTCCCGACAGTACACTCTCGACTCTTGATTAGCTACAAAGGAGGAAAGGTATGAATCGAATAATAAGCACAACGAGAACAATGTTTTTCAGAGAGAGAGAGATAGAGACAGACAAGTTAAACCAATTTTGATACCGATAACTATGGTCATTATAACAACAACATGTATTAAAGTAATAAGTCAGAGTGTTACAGAGATGCATTGAAAGACTGAAGGAAAAAACAACAGCCTGAAAAAATAAACTATACTGTGAGTGCTTTAAATGTGCTAGACAGTAGTGGAGTGCATTCCCATTCATGCTTTTATTAAAGTGTTTCTGGTTGTTGTTATGAATTTGCTTTAAAAAATTGAAAAATAAAAATAAAGAATACGTGCTGCATAAAAATAATTTGTTTTTAGAATGTGCTAAAATGGTTAACAAGTATCCTAAAAAATAAAAGGTTAAAAATTGGTCATGATACCAGACATACACTTGCATACAGATACTATACAGTAGATACATTGACTATAATAATGCGTGGGTGTAGTGCCACTGTGCTTACCTGTGTTGAGATTGGCCGAGGCTTGCGCGAGTTCCAGGTAAATATGATAATTTGGCAGAAGGCAGGTAACAGTGAGCTCATCAGGACCACACCGGATGTCCGCCTCTTCACACAGAAGAGCGAAGCAAGACATGGCAATAGGCACAGCTTCCATGTCAATACTCCAGAGATACATGAAAAAGACAACTTCCAGTTTGATATGCGCCTGTCTACAAATGGCTATGTGGGAACCAACATTGGCATAGTCCTTGTGACGTGAGAGGAATGCATTGCGACAGATAAGTATCTCCCTAAGCCACTTGAGAATGTCCGTGTAGTTCACAATGAGATGTTGAATGAGCTTCTGTGAAATCGAAAACAGAACTTGAGAGGAAACATCCCAAAAGGTGTTGATTGGTGCTTCTGGATTCCACATTTCAATCTTTTCCGGACGATGGAGCACCAACAAAGCTTCCATTGCTTCTTGGGCAACGTCAGGCATTGAAGTTTGATGGACCAGTGAGACTAATCCGTTTATCAGCTCCAATGTGGAACTTTGAATCTCATGACCGGCTTTCCCTTGATTCTATTTTAAAGCAAAAATTATGAATATTTAGTGAAATATTTGTAAATATTTTCATTGTCCACTATATTCTTCATGTTTTACTCAGCTTACATTTAACATTAACATCGGGTCCGCATGGATCAGTCGTACCATCCAAAACAGGAGATTCTTGTAACTTGCCGGCTCCTCAGACGTTTTCTCTTTGAACTTCAAATTGCTCACTTTCTCTTGAAGGGTTAATCTCTGAAAAAAGGTTTTCATTCAAATTTAAGTACGAGATCATCATACCACATTTCCCTATCAATCACACTACTTTTGTCATTAAGAAGAAAAAATCTTGTACTATTCTTGTTATTCACTTGATAATTCAAATACATTTTTTTCTGAAAAGTTGTAAATGTGTACTAAATTATAATAACTTTTTGTTATTCTCAAACCAAGTGACAACTGATTTCAGTAAAACAAATAAAATTAAATAGGGAAAGAAAACTCGAAAAATATGGCAGAGAGATAGATATACATATAAAGATAAATAGACAGATAGTTGGATAGAGAAGCGGAAGAGAAGAGAATTTTTACCTGGCATAACTACATTCCACCAAAAAAAGTCATTTTCAGTGTGTTTGCAGCAGCAAATATTTTTTTCAATAAGCAGCGCATACAACAACAAGAACAATGAAATAAGAGTTCATTTTATATAATTTTTAATTAAAATTTAACATTAGCATTATAGGTAGAATTTTTTATCACATCACAAATAGTATCGTATTTTAATCAATTTCCGGTTCGTTTCTTCTTGATTGTTGCAGAGTTTGCATACATGTTTCATAAGTATGTGTATAATTGATGTATTCATTATTTTAAAATAGACAAAGTTTGATTTGTTACCTGTATCATTTTTAATGGCGTGTGAGTGATATATCCTTGGGTAACTTTGTTTAGTGTCTCTGTGAACATTGCCCTAAGCTCGGAGGATTTACTGTAAACCATATCAATTTGTGGCCACCATGACAGTCTTGGTTGAGTGATGATTCTGGTACATTAATGAAGACGGAAGGCAAATACAATAACGACTAATGAATTGTTTTCGAACTTTAATCAAACTCGACCTCTGGTGTTTGTATATTTGGAAAGTTGAAACTAAATTAAGTTTTGCTTACTTGTGAAGTGAACTGATGAGAACGAAATGGTAAACAGGAGGTGAGCCTGGATTGAGACATACCTTGAGCGGCTCGTTATTATGAGGATTGATACGGAAGCATGATACAAAACAGTCGATCATGAGTTCAATATCAATTGAGGCGTAGTTTTGGCCTCTTGAGAAGGGTTTGATTGGATTGAATAGTAACATCTGTGAAACAACAACGCAAAAGTATTCATTTCATTTATTGACTTATCTCCAAAATGTCAAATGTAACGGTGATTAAACGCGCTGGCGTGGGTATATTACCTTGAGATCATTGAATACATTTTGTACGAGAAGGAAAACGACATTGTTTCTGTCGAGTATGTTGATGTATGTAGAGACCTTGCATAATTTGACACAGGTAACAGCAGCAGCCTCAGTGAGCTGCTTGGAGGAACTATGTGGCGATAGGGCTTTTTTCAGACTGTCCATAAACTGCTTCTTTTTGCAGTGTCGAGGGGAGCAAGGAGCTCCAGCGTCCGCATTCACAATCTCCTCCAGAATTTTCTAATGTTGAAACAATGAGATGATGTGATAATATTCCAAAAAAAAAAATTGCACGAGACTCACACTACACCAATGACACTATTATTAAAAAGGAAACTAACCGGTGAAAGGACAAGGAGCATAATTTGCAAGGGCCACACAGCAGCCCTCCGCTTATTATTCTCGGCAAAGCTGTCCAACAACTCGAAAAGCGATTCGCAGCATTTGGCAAGCTCTTCACAGGGTTTCTTTTGTAAATCAGCAAACTCATGAGGGTAGTTATCCATCCAATTCCAGATTGCCCGCTCCAGTGAATTCATAAGGACGAGGTGAGCTCCCTTCTTTAGTGATTTGAACTTTTGTACGGTTTCTAGGGGCAAATAAGGTAGTGATGGAAAAATGCATCGCATGATCATTCATTGTTTCTGCTACGCGAGGGTCATCTGCACCCTAATTCTAGATACACTTACCATTGAGTAGCTTGTTGAGTCTAACCAAATCCAAGCTGATATGCTGTATCAGATCAATATCTGTGTAGTCAGGGTTCTCTTCGTTCGTCGTGCTCAGCTCCTGCAGTCTACCCGACACGCGATTGAAAACTGCGTTGAAGTTGTTTACCGATAGCGCGTACAATACACGGCTTGCCAGCGCCCGAACTTGGATCACTTGAGCGCTTTCCGGTGGTAAATCTATTTTTAGAAATAATTAATTTAACAATTGATTAGTTTACTGCGAGTGGTATGCTCCATTTATTACAAAATTGTGGAATTTGTGGGTGACGCATAAGCAAATGCATAAAACGTATGCTTTCTCCAACATAAACTGTGAAACTCACCAATAAACTGAGTCACTTCCCTCAGCAGCAGTTTCACATTCATCGCCTCGTCATATCTGGTCGTGTCCTTGGGTTGTCCACTCAGGCATTTCTCCAGCGTATCCATCACAATCAGTAGCGACTCATAGTAGTGCTTCTCAAAATCCGGTCCGTGGGGCCTCTGCGATGATAAGATGATAACAAACTGCAGATAGATGCCAAATGTGTAATTATAGCGTCCGCATGGAAAACAGACAAAGACAAGACGTGCATGCCTTAAGTTTACGTCTACTATTATACTTATTACACATACAATACTCATTACTACTATTTACTACAACTATCAACGTCGCCAGTTTTCGTGCATTTCTGATGTGATCGCTGCGGACAGACCAGCAGATCATCGGTCAGAACACTTACCGTTTCGTTGACTTTCTGCAGAATTTTCGTCAGTCCTGATATGACCAAGGAGAATCGATAATGTGAAATGTAGATAAGACAGTCTTTATTTTGCTCCACGTTGTACCTTGCATGAGTAGTTTGGGGACCAGTGCGGCAAGGTAGCTGCAATAGAGAAAAAATACACGCCAACTTAAACATAATTGAACGACGCGACACCATTTTCCCTGTTTATTCATCACTATCACCACTGATAACTTTGACGTACTTTGAACTTTGGCACCCACAATGATCTACTTCCCCTATTTCCATCCCCCTCATCATCAGCATCGTTGCTATCGCTATCATCATTAAAATGAAAACTGTCAGGAAAGCGCATCGACTCACACACTCTCCAAAATACATTGTTGTCTCCGCTCTCACCCCCACGGAGTAAATTCTCCGAAGACAGTACCACACACCTTTCCACAAATCTTGCACTACACATTGCAATCTCTAACACTAGATTATTGGTATCATTTTCAAATCTCAACGTCAAACGTCACTTGATCTACAGAACCTAGATCACTTATCATAATTATGTCTTAAGACAATGTGAACTTGATCGACGAGAACTTTCACTTTTCCCAACGTTTTCCTACCTACATACTAACCACAAGAAATCATTGTCAAGTGCCCAGTCAAGTGCATAAGAAGGCTTGAAATGAAAATGAGGACAGACAAAACGACACTTGAATACGTGTCTAGTCTGATATGGATCACTTATATATAGCGATGTTTATATCAACAAAAGAAATGAATGCGACTGACAGATGGAATAAAGAAAACTCCAATATATTGTGCAAAACAAGTAAATCATCATTCTCATCTTTGAAGATAACAGCATGAAGAAGTGAGATAAACATACAGGTATTTTCTAATCTAACAAGATGGTCAGGCGGACATTTGCACAAGAGGTAATCTGATGGGATCAAAGACAGGTATGCACATGCAGAAATATACGTGCAACATTGAAAAACGGAGACTTCAATTTCTGGAGACTTTCACAGAAGAATCTCTCAAAATAAATACAGAATAATCGCACACGTAAAAGTCAAGAGGGCAAATCTTTCTGCGTTCTTTTTCAAAATAAAGGTAGAAAACAACTAAACCGTATTATTATCAGTATGCTAACTCATTGTGGCCTACTCGTGCAAAAACACCATCCCACCAACGCCATGTGAGCATCCAACAAACGACGTAGTTTTTTTTGCTCTCAAAGATTTCGGATTTACATTACTTTGCATGGCTCTACTATTGGGCACACTGATGTAGGAGAAAATATTGTTATTTCCAGTGCCATTTTCAGTTTCTTTGAGCGCGCTGTAAGCTTCACTGCTCGGTTTACTTTGCCACTATTGTTCACCTCGAACACTGAATCCACAAAAATACGCATTTTTAATCAGATTCGCCAAAAAAAGCGTATTATATAATATCATATAATATATGATATTATAATCCGTTCTGTGTATTATACTTGTATTTTTTAGAGAATATTGGTGTTTTTTTTTGCACAAGGACTATTTCTTAACTATGCCGATTTTAATTAGTGTTTCAGTATAATAAGTCAGTAGTCAGTCAGTATGACAGTCGGGAAAGATTACTAGGATTTTTTTTATTTCCCTAGTTCCAGTAACTCAATATTGTTTGAACGTAATAAACTCTTTTAGCTACTTGAAAGATTTGTGTGTAAGATTTACCACGTATGGCTTTTCTTAACTGATTAAATTTCTTGCACATTTTTGTTCCTCACATGTCTGTAGAAAAAGAAGCAAGGACTCACGCTAAATATTACGATGTACTTATTCCAGTAACCATACCTTGATGTCAGATTTGTATATGTCTGTCTGTCTATTAATCTATCTGTTACACTTTACATTTACTTATCGTAAGTCATCCGATTCCGATTTAAAATGGTGCACAATTTACTTCAACCGTCTTACCATGATCAGAGTCTGAGCCTAATAACAATTATTATCTTTCTCTGCTTATATACATGCATACATATATCGTCACTATCACCACTGACATTCCTAATGAGACTATTAATGTAGATATACATAAAGTACATAATATGTAATATGACATTTGCAATGTAACCAGTTAAGCTTTGAAGAATGATAATAACTTTGTGATGAATATCATGGAAAAATAATATAGTCATAGTGAAGCATAGTCACTCAGGGATGAGAACATGAAAAAGACATAAATTCAGTATAATAGCATTTTTATTCGTTTGTTTTGTTGTACGAATGTTTATGTAAATACATTCGAGCAAGAAAATCTCGTGTCACTTTATCATCATTTTAAGCTTCTTAGTACCTTCAATTTTGAGGGTTTACGCATTTCGAGATGGAGAAGAACGAAATCTGTGGTTTCTGTCTGCTAGATTCTTTGATAATCAAATCAAAATGATATATTTATGCAAATTTGTTATTAATCTCTGCCGGATCTCAGTTCCGATGGAAATTACAAGAGAGAGTTTTGAAAATTGAAAACATGAAATACATAAATTCACTCATGCGAAAAAATTTGAGGTTGTTCACTTTAAAGATTCATTTAACAAAATATACCTACAAAACTGCACATGTTTTGAGCATTGGCTGCTGGTAAACTATATACAAAAGAAGGTGGTAAAATTATGGCAGTACTTTACTCCGATTTGCCATTCGTCTCTTATGATACTTAATATCGTTATAGCTGCATGAAAAAAGTAATGTACAAAATTTATTATCTCAATTCTCATGTTTCCTCTTCTGTTGTCATTTTGATGACAGGAGACTCATGTTTAATGTTGCTGAAGTGGCAAAGCAGCCATATGAGATACGAAGCCAACCACGCAGAGCAGGAAAAGTAAGCATAAGTAAGTATCATCACCAAAATTAAATCTCAGATTGCCTGCTTTCTTTTTTCTCTACTATTTCATATTTGGTTGAGTAAGTTTAAGAGCATTAAGCTGCTCAGTTACGATCCCATTGCCCTTTTCACCTTTTTTATTCTTGGTAAAGTAAAAAGGGAACATTCATTTTATTACATCCCACCTAAATCCCCAAGACCAAACAATTCCTTATCATCATGCAAGTCAAATGCTGCTTCTAGTGTGTCCATCCGATGCGAATGACCCCAATTTCATATAATATCCTTTTGCTCTCAGTTTACAATAGAGTAGGGTATTAAATGAATCACTTTGAATGAGTTTCCTCTTCCTCTTATTATGTATCCGACAAACCAGCGTTGCAAGACCAGGAAAACAGACAACACGTGTAATGTACCTGACAAGTTTTATGATAGTATATTATAGTCTGTCAGTGTGTACATTGGTTGATCATTAAAATCAGCATATCATTTCATTTCCGTTTAAAAATGTGTGCATACATATGTGCATATATTTACGTGGTGTTTTTTTAATCATTTTATTTACCACTGTCCGCTCACACATCTTCCATCACTTTCTCTTTACTACTTTTACCTGTTTTTCGCTATTCCATCAACATATATATTGATCAAATTTGCTACTTTTTAATACATGGTGATGCATACTCAGAACATTACATAATTGTGTATTGGCAAATCAGATTATATCATAATTTAGGTAGGAAGCATAGTTTTATAATTGAAGGATGTTTCCATGCTCTACTAAATAACTAAATTATCATCTGCTGCGAAAGATCATTTACTGTTTGCTCCTTGAATAGTTGCTAGCTTCTCTTTGAGACTTGTTTTTCATATTAAAAATACTGTATGGGGTTTTGCTTGTTGCTTACCTGTTCCTCAAACCGCATGATAAGGGATGACACCCATTCGACAGGCTTTTGAGATGCCATCTTTTCCAGATCGTCAACTCCAGTTCGCCTAGTAGCAAGACTACTTACACCTCCTCCTGTCGCTGTTCTGTGGTGGTTGACGCTGGCGCTAGCTACTGCTCCTGTACCTTTCCCTTTACTTCTGCTACTACTGCTGCTCCTGATGTTTCTTTGTAGTTCACCCTGACTCTTCCTTCTACTCTCCTTACTATCCTCGGCTTCCTTCCTCTTCTTCAGACTTGCTGCTTTTATGTTAACACACTCTCACGATTTTACTGGCATAATTCGAAATAATAATTGATTTATAAAAACGATTTCTCCTTATTTTATCATCATCACCAACAACGACATGGCGTGTGCACCTTTTTTTGGTATTAGAACCAAACTCACTTATCACACACGAAAACACGCCATGTTACGTCACATGTCTCAAGCCTCACTACTTAACCTAGAGTTTAAGTCACATAATTATACGTATATTTTCCTGTATAATTTTTCCAGTAAAGTTTTAATTACATTTTAGTGTCTATTAAGAATAATAAAAATCAAAGAGTTTTTTCCTTCTCCTCATCTCCTCCATTTACACACCACCGGCCATTTACTATTCCATGTGGTGGTATAACGTAGGACGACAGTGGTGACAGTGACAAAATAATAATCTTCATTTTTATTTGAGTGGAATAAATGGTGTCTTTGGGAGGATGCTGCGAAGTTTCCCGTGAAAATAACGAAACAGTAACTAGAAAACCTTCAACGGTGAAGGTTTATCTACCTACTATCGAAGTGGTTATGTACTTCTTTTCTTTCAATCATTTTTTTTACCATTTGCCACTTTGCTTTTTCTTGGAAACAACAGTGGATTTCGTAGTAGCTCGGAAGAAAGTTGTAAAAGATTCTTTGGCTAATTAAAAAATGTTGGGGTACTCTAAGTATTCAGTAATTAGAATAGTAGTTGCTGCGAATTCATTTATTTGTTGTAAACTTCTTCAAAGAGACATTAATAACATTAATACTGGATGATAGGTGTTAAGAATGGGTTTTTTCTTTCGTTTTTTGGGTTGCTGAACTCCAAAAAGCTCATTGGGAACGAATGGTTAATTGGATACTTCTGGAGATTTATTTTTTACTACTTATTTGAACAGGTTTTCTTCAAATTTATCTTTGTTGTTTTCCTTTATGCAGCGATTTATTACCAATAAATGGGGAAAATTGCAAACAGTTAAAAAGTTGGGATTTCAATGAAAAACTGCTATATTGCACTTTTATGTAGACGGGAAAAATATAAAGTAGCTAAAGGGCAAATAAAAAACGGAAGCAATTTCACTTCACTTTTTTCCGTTTCGTTATGTTTTTTTTGTGTTTTAATCAACCAGACACAGTGTTTTCAACAGTTTGTTTTCACAGAAACTTTTCTGTGGATGCTGATAATCAGTCAACTTCACATTTCACAAATAATAGGCAAAACATGGATCTTTTTTTCTCACTACAACAACCAACCAAAGAGGAGCACCTTTAAAGTTGGCATTTAGCATTTGCTTGAACTTCGGACAAAGTTGACATAAACGTCTTTGATAGCAAATAACGCAAGGGAGAGAAATAAAATTAGGAGGCAAACTATTGTTTCTTCTTTGCTGGCGACTAAGGTCACTGGAGAAACATCATCTACAGCTGAAGAGGAATCAGTCGATGACGATGATGATTGTGATTGTTCCTGATTTGATGAGAACGACGGCGACGAAGACGTCTGTGACAACACTTCCCTTCTTGAAGATGTTGCCATGGTGATATAGTTGCCCTTATTGAATTACCGATGATACTACGGAAATATAGCACAGAGAAGCTGGATTGCTACGTTGATTGTTGTAGAAATTTTGAAACAGAAGATGTGAAAGGGCTGTAAAGTTGTGCTGTTGTTGATGTGTAGTGAAAGGTTGATTTGGTGGAAGCGATGTGTCGATCGATACAGTTATCTAAAAATTATCTAAAAATTAATCTTTTTGTAAGGCGTTATCTTGGAGATTTTAAAGTCGTTGTCAATGATCGAATTCAGCAAAGGCTTTGGTGTGGTGTAAGGTGTAAGCGGCAATTATTTTCTTGGCTACACCAGCAGCAAGTTGGTAGGCAGGTGTAGTGAAGAACGAGTGAAATTTATCGTCAGCAAATGGAAAAAAAGATAAGAAAATGAAGCAATTATGAACATTGACTTTAATTACAAAGTTAATGTTTTTATATTGTGTATAAAAGCAATTATATCAGTTTTATGTTTTTCCATAGAAAGTGAACAAAAAAGTAGACAAGAGAGAAAAGTGAAAGCAGTAACGTTAGAATAAATTGAAATCAAGTACTTGGTAATTATTTTCGCATAAGTGGTTTTATTGTTTCCCGTGGCGGATTACAGGAGACAAACGACAAAATATCACAAACATCTTCAACTACAGCACTACAGCAACAGTTATATATCTATATAGTGGCCACACACTGAATTCATTCACTCTTTCAAAAATATTTGTATCCCAATTTTTACTCGTCTCACCACCACCACCACCTCTTGAATCTCTCTTCAAAATATTATGCTTTCAACAACCACTTAACATTTTTTTATCCCTTCCATGTGTACACCCAGCAGGGGCAATGTTATTACCAAGGTTGTTTGAAGATTAAGAATGAAAATAATTATCTGACGTCTGGATGATGTCGCTCGTTATTCTTTTGGAGGTGGTGGGTGATAATACGACTGGAGATGGTGGCGAATGAACAAGACAATCAAAAGAGGAGTAAGATTTCTTTTATTGCAACGATGATGTTGTTTTATGACAAAAGCCAAAATAAAAAGGCAGTGGGGCAGTAAGTTTTATAGTGTTTGTGTTTGTGTCGTGTGTGTAGAAAGAGAGAGAAAGAGAGAGATATTATATGGTTGTGTGTATACTTTCTTGATTTATTTGTGAGTGAATTTTACCAGTCAAGTTTGAGTTTTTTAGACGACGTCGTCGTCGACCTCCTCTTCCTCCACTAATATTCATATATATGCACTGTGAGGAGAGAGAGAAACCCTTTTTTATTCTTCGTCCATCCAAAATATACAATGTTTTCCACTCTCACTCGATTCCTCCTCTTCTCGTCTTCTTCTTCTCTCATTCCATCACCACCACCAAACCAACAACACCACAATTTAATGTTATTATCGTGATATTACTACAACCAACGAAAACTACTGCTGCTGCCACCATGGCATGACTATGACCATGATACTACCATTAGTATTACTATGCCTACTACTTCCTAACGTACTAAAGCACAATAAGGCTTAAAGGCAAAGGCTATACATATCCTTCCATTTTTTTCTCTCTCTCTCTCTTTCCATCAAAAGAATAAAGTGTGTACACTCTAGACTAGAATTGGGAGTTGTTGGAAGGATTGGAACAAACTTTTGGAGGAGCGAACCAACCAAGCCAACCATCCAAATATATAGTAGTAGTATTTTTTTACGTTACGTAGCCAGGACGACAACTTCTACTACTACTACGTAATAATAATAACCTACTCGCACATACATACATTTATTGGAGGTTATGCAATTCTCATATAAAATTCATGCATAAAATATATCCTACAATATGGACATGTTCCATAGTTCATTCATTACCTGCTGCCTGATTTCATCGAGAATCCTTTTCCCTATACATTCTAACGGCATTCTCCTCCTTCTTTTTTATATTAAGATTAACAAGAAGAAGCAAAGGAAGCAAAGCGAAGAAATAGTCTTCTCTCGACTCTCTCTCTCATTTTTCCTGAAGCTCGGAAGGGAAAGGTACGGAAAAGTTGGAAGTTGGCAGTACTATTATTTTTATAGCAAAGTCAAAGCGTAAAGTAGAAAAAACGAAGAAGCCTATCCCAAAAATAAAATCTATGGTGGTGTTGATATACTATATATAAAACTACACACACACACACACGGCGACCAAGGCGAAGAATGAGTGCATCACACCGTGAACACCGAGGAAACCGACGGCGCAACAGAGAACAGCAAGCAAAAACACTATCAAGTATATAAACACATACGAACTCCTTCTTGTCGCAGCTCGTTTTGAGGAGGAGGAGGAGAAGTGTGATGATGATGATGATGATGATGATGACTGAATATACAGCATGGAAAAGATGAATCTAACAACACCACAGAGAAAAGTTTCCATGGTTGTTTGTAGTTTGATGCAGGGAAGCAGAGAGGAGAGTGAAAGAGATTAGAATACATTCATACAATTTATATATTTATTGCTATAATTTTTTTCTAGCAAATCTTGTTTGACCGAATATAACTTTATGTTGTATACATAGAGCGTTATTCCCACACGAAAATCGTTATTAAGCTCATTAAAGAAGCATTATCACATTACTATGGTGACTAGAATTGCTCAAGTTCAACAGCTTATGTATATAAAAAAAGGAAATTTTAATGATGACGACGAGAAGAAAAACAAACAATCGTGTTAAAAAATTGTATTTATATTAGATTTCCGGGAAATTGGAAAACAAAGAGATGAAAGGTGGATGAAAGTTAATTAGAAAGTCCATCGGGATTGGTGGAAAAAAAATGTAGATGGAAATGTTTCGTCTGATCTCTCTGCTTATTTTGCAATTTTTCAACAGAAAATTTATCAAGGACATGGAGTGGTATACTTTATTATTGTTGCTTATATTATGTGATATGGGTGTGGAGCACTAACGGTGTTAAAATACAACGTTAACGACATAACATTCAGCGTTTTATTATGGTGAAAGGACTCTGACACACTTTTTCGAGTGGTGTGGCAGGGCAGTTATAGCGTTTTTATTTGAAGAGGAGCAGTGTGATTTTCTAAGTGTTTACTTTTACCACCCACGCATTTATACGTGCATGTCATGGTACATAATAACCAACCACACAGAACAGACACAGACAGTAGAGAACATGTATGTATTTCAAAGGGGGTTTGGGTTTTTGGACGGTGGTGTGCATGTCCCTGACGACCAGATACTTTGACTTGACTTGGGAAAGACAGAGAGCGAGTCGCCACCAACAGAGCCAACATAACAATATATTTGCAACGCATGGAACGTGTTTCATTCACTAGATATGTATGCTTCATTCATTCAAGCCCTCCATTCATTTGTTGAGTTTGCTCATTCATTCATAAAACCGTTTACGAGTCTTTATTTCGTTATCTTTTATTTGCGTGAAATTCGTTTTATAGTAGTACGGTATGAACACCTCCGGTTAACTTGGCTAATAAACAGAGAGAAAAATTAAAGAATGCTTCAAATGATTTATTGATCCATTCGTGTAGCATTAAATGTCAAACGCAATGATGCACATTTTCCCAAGAATTTCATTCCCTTTTATGGTTTCCTCTTTCAGCTTTTTTTTCACTTGACTTTTGTGAATGGTTTTTGCTTTCAAGAATTTTTCCCATAAGAATAAAAAAAGAGTACGACTGCTAAGGTTATGGGAAATTCGATATATAAATATTCGTTACATCCAGCTACATTTTTACTTTAAGAATTAAATCGGATTATTTATGTACAGCGAAACAAAATTACTCGAATCCATTTATTTGTCAAGTAAATGCCATCTTTACTCCCACGCACGCCATTACATATAAATTCATACATCCAACATCCAATATAGAATATATGTACCTACATGGAAACAAAGCCACTCAGTAACGACAACAATATTAGTTGCTCAGCACCATGACAACTTTATTTTGCTAAGAATAAGGCTGAAAATAGTCAAACTACTCTTTATTTTATACACTTGTCATGTCATATTTCATATTTCGGCCAAAAACATGAAAAGAATAAAAACGGCAAAGAAAGCTATATGAGAGTAATAAAAAACCGAGACAAGTTTTTCTCCGGAAAAATAACGAAGTGAACTGAGGATTTATGGATGATTGGGTTTAATATCAAACTAACAAAACAACTTTCTACATAGGTAGGAAAATGTCCATCTCAGTGACGACGCTAGGCGTTTCTATAAGATATGCATATATGTTGCATTAAAGTGACTTACTTTGTTTCAAACTACAATCTAATTCTTGAGAGAGAAACACGGTAAGATTATCATTAATGTACACACTACTACTTAATTGGTTGTACTTGAAAATATCAAAATATCAAGGTGCATGGAAGCAAATATTGTATCAAATATGTTTCTTGTTACAGTTAAGTTTTAAACTATATTTTTGACTGTCAATATCAATAAACTTGGACTTAACAAATTACAAATCACTTTTAGTCTACTTCTGTAACGTTTCGCTACGCTACTTCAATATGCTAGTAGGTTAATAATAATGTAAAGTAGAACGAAAGGTTGTTTCATCCGCCCACTACCATGAATATTACGATCATACCACCACAATATTGAATATTTTAATCATCATCATTCAGCTTACTCCATAATACATCATTCATATTTTTTGTGTATTTTTCAGGATAGAGCAGACGATGTTTGCTGAGAAATTTTCTCTCTTCCTTGCGTCCTACTTTCTTCAAACACTCATACTTAGAACGCACAATAGGATCATGATGAGATGACTATTCTCTGAATTCAGAATTGCGCGTGGGATGTTTAGAAGAGCAAGTCGTAGAAGTGAGATTACAAGAAAACTGAAAGAAATACCACTACAAAAATGTAAAAGTGGTAGTTGTTCACATCTCATCTTTCACTCTACATCTCCAGTTTTCCCTTCTGCCAACTTAAACCCCATTACCAGCGCCACTTAAAGACTACCGACACCAGTTCCAGCAGGTAAGCAAAACTGATGGAGATGAAAAGAAGGTGGAGGTATGCATAACATGGATACTATTCTTGGTTGTTCTTCGAATGATGATGCTTGGAATGAAATTTGAGAAGTAAAGAGAGAGATCGAAGACGACTTGAACAAATAAAGAAACTCATTTTCTCTTTTGGAAATCCGAAGGCGACCGAATTATCCAGTCGTTTACTTCCGCCCACACACTCATTTGTCTACATATGTATGTATATTAACATCTAAGTCTCTCCTTCCTGATTATTTACTGCCTTATAAGACACGTAGAGTTTAGGTAAAAGATAATAATGCGATTGGATGAAAACATGTTATGTGTAGATGATAGAAGTATAAAAAGCAATACAACGATTATAATGATGATGATCATTAGAAATATCTACCATTCGCCACCCAAGAGCCATCTCCATTTCTAGTCTATTTACACAACAAGGTGAATGTATTTTATAATATGTATCTATGTAAGAAAAAAAAATGATACAAAACATTTTCAGTTATTCAACGTTCTATAGACGCTTTTTTTAGCTTGTTTCCCTTCTTCCATCAAATTCAACCGAAGCGAAGAACGACGCAATATCTCGCTCCAACTCCACTCTATAATGAGAATGTAATCCTATGATACAATATATTTAATATACTAACAAAATCCGTTCACATTGTATAACAATACAATTAGGTATTTACATACATACATCCATGCATACATACATACACAAGCAAATAAAAGCTAAAAAGAAAATCATGTTGAAAGGGAGAAAAGAAACTCAAAGAGAAAAAATCGTGTCTTAAAAAGCCAAAGCGTGTGTATCTTTAAAATTATAAATAACTTTGGATATATGTAACATATAGCTACATATATCCAAGCTTAAATAAAAATAATATTTTAGTCACCATGTAAAATAAGTGTCCTAGTTTGCAGATTATTTTCCCCGAGCTCATATAATCATCTCCTTTTCTTTAGATCTTTCCGCGAAAAAAATATTGAACGAGAGTTTGGGAAGGCTGTGTATGTTGCGCTGCTTGAATGCGTTATACGTATGTCCTACTTTTCAAGTAGCGAATTCCGGAAATCGATGCTTTCCAGCAAGATCCAATATCCAAGCCGTAATCCACTTGTTGAAAGTTAGTGTATCATATCATATTACTCCTATTATAGTTTCACGGTGTTGTAAGCCTTATGGCGTGGTCTTAGCTTTTGGAAATATTGTTACGTTTCGTTATTAGCTCAAACTCACATCATCACCACTACTTTTCCACCTGCTGCGCTGAAGTAACAAGAAAACCTACCGTCTTGTTGGTATTCTAATAATAATAGTATGTATTCATGCTCCAGAAAACTCAACGTAATATCCCCATACTATTCAAATACATTCCAGATTTATAGAAAAACGTATTAAATATAAAAAATTGCTTTGGAAATATTGTCCTATTTACTACTTTGTATTTAATGAATCGTAGAATACAAATATAGATCATATTTTTCTTTAACAATAAAATTCAATTTTCACAATTACGTATTTGCTGAGAAATATTCAATTTATATCACATGAGATTGTCATAAAAAAAATAGATTTTCTTTTGCTTGTCATATTGCACTTATTGAAATCGCCGTTACCTAAGATTTTTATGGAGACGGAAGGGGAACTTATAATTTTTAGCTAAACAACTAACACGCTAAATTGTTGAGTATTGTGTAAAAAAAATACGGAATTATTCCATACGACTAAATGATGATATGTATCGAGTTACATGGAGAGGTAGCATAAAAAAAATCCCCTTAAAACTAATTAGTCTGTCAGTAAATAAAACCTGCCGTTCTTATTACAACACGGGCATGAGTTGTGAGTTAAAAACAAAAACAAAATCACATAATCACAAAACAACGTGGAAAACAAAGCGATTTTTTTTTCTCACGAAAAAAAACAATTGTAAAAACATAAACACAAAATGTAGAACAATAGTAATATTTTGTAAGTCAACGGGTAGAAAGTTAATTAGCACAACAGCATTAACACAGCCGAGCAAGAGTGAAATGAGTACTTGTTACAAAACAAAGTCAAATTGCAAAAAGTTTACTGCTGACAAATAAATTAACTGCAAACTAACCAAATTAACTATTCAAGATCGCCGCTTTTATTCACGATTTTTTGGTTTCTTCGATTGTGCATCGATCATACATTGTACTGCCGCATGTACTAAATAGTGATTAAATAATATAATCAGTTACATTGCAATTATTGTTATTTTTAAACTCTGCTTCTCCTTTTTCTACTTAATTTTCCTGAATAAATAGAGATTATACTTAATGAGGATATCCAAGTCAAATACGACCATTCAAAAAGTCCCATTTAGAGCTACTTAAGGTTTTCATTTCATAACAATCCATTAACTATTGCCTTTTACTACTGGACTTTTTTAAATATAAATATAACAAAAATCACATTTTGTATTGGTTGATTGAATTATGTAGTGTTTTATCCGTCCTGCTTTTAGCACGTGAAAACGCTGATAACATTATTACATTTTTGATCAATATTCTTGTTTGACCAAAAACTTGGTTCAGATGGTGATAAAAAGATTGACTGTGATTCAAAAATCATGTCAATCGACGTTGTTAATCAATCATTCCCACCATCATCATCATCACTACTGTGTCCTATTTTTTTGGAGGTTGGCAATTCATTAAACTCGTTTTTTGGGATTAAAATTCGTTCAAGTTAATTAAAATATCCTATGCTGATGGTTAACAATCATTCTTTTCATAATCATCATCATATAACCGTCCTTGATGAAATGAATTACAACTTTATTTTATAATAACACAAAAAACACATGAACATTTAAACAAATAAAATGACACACATAATTTTTTTTCATTCATATGGTCTCTCATAATGACCATAGTCAAGTTGGAATTGGAGAGCACAAAAATCATAAATTATAGAGACCTTTTTCCCCAATTTTCTTATTAACTTAAAATTTTCACTTGAAACCTTCAGTAGCAATGGCGGCATCACTCACAAAATTATTCGTTCCTCATTAGCTGACCTGACAATTCATGACTTGACGACATGATGACTATTTTATTCATCTGTCTCCTCATTCCTCCTTGGGATATACTAGTGTAAATATAACTGTTCTCCTCTTTCTTCTCTTCATCCTCACTGTTTTGCACGTGATCAGTAATTAATCATTAACATTATGATGACCATCATCTTTGTCATCATCATCATCAAATCAAAAAATTACAAAATAAAACTTCACACTTTTTTGAAGAAAAAAACTAGTTTCCCGTAGGTAGCAGCGGAGCCAAAAATTTATTATATTAAACCCAATAAATAGGTTTTAAATTTGTATATATAGCAGTTACATGATTTCCACAACAAGTCTGATATGATTGTCTTAAGATTCTAATTGATTTTTTAGATATGATAATTTGAAAAGTATTTTTTAACAAGACAACTGTATTAAAATCCCAAAACCCTCATTATTTTTCGTATGCCAACTCTTCCCCGTGCTTACTGGACGTACGGCTCATCGCAGTAAGTAGCGGAGACTGTTTTTGTTTTTGGTTTAGATTATGAAACTAGTTCGGGAAGAACCATGTAACAGGTATCCTATAGGCTTGCATACTTTAATACCATGAGATTTACAACTTTCTTGCAGTCATACAGCTCGTGTTTGTGTAACTGACGAAAAATATTTAGTTATATTAGCTAAATTATTATATAGAAAATAATTCTATTAGTTGTGAAAAATACAACTTTTACTGTGCTATCATTGTATAGAGAGAGGTTGCTCTCTGTCACAACTTTTGAAATTTAGGAGTAATTGTTGAAAGGCATGATGATGGACTTGTATTGTACATTGTTTATATATAAGATATACATTAACTATGTTACACATTTTACCCCGATAATGTAACAACATCTAAGGCAAGAGAATGCATTTTTTTCAGCTGAGGATGTACTCATTCATCTCATAATAATCATGGTCACAATACTCCTAAATAACTACACACATAATATATAGGAGAATAAGCACTGCTTTTTTGTGTGTGCTGTTGTGATGATGATGAGATGATGCGATGTGAAATGTGAACCTAAACCAGGCACCATGCATCAGTTCTTGTTCCCATCATGGACATGGATTTGTTGATTAGAGTATGTGTGTTAATGATTCACTCTTATTGTACGACTGGAGGCATGATGGCTCATCTTCTTTCTCTGAAATTATTAATACGCTCGCTCTTGTCCTCTCTCTACTCATTATATTTATTTTTTGCTGGTAAGCATTATAGACTAGTGCTTTTTAAAAGGAAAAAAAATGAAGGAGAGATAAGTCGAGCGAGAGAGGTGAGGCTTTTTTTTCATTGTATGTATTTAGGTACATATCCTGCTTACTTACTTTGAAATTTTTGTTCATTGTTGCTAGACTGACGAGCAACAGTTGAAGCAGCAGCAGCGGACTGTAAAATGAAAAAAAATGAAGAAAAAAACCTGAAAAGACGAAGAGGATTAAGTTAATTCACTCGACCGCAACAGCATAACATTATGTTTGTTGGACCGGGACTGGCAAGTGGAAATGATGCAGGCAGGATGCTAGAAAACAAGTATATAATATAAGTAATAAGTACTTGCCATTCTGTCGTTATTACTATGCCCTTGTCCACTCATACTAACGTAAAATCTATACTAACATTTTTGACCACAGTCAAATGTTACTTGATTCTGAAAGGGTAGATGGTAGATTCACCGAGGAGGTTAGTCAGTTGTTGCTCCGTTCAATAACTCATGATGATATGATATTATGACATGTGACATATTTCGAAAGTAACAAGTCGCGTTTTGCTATGTTTTCAAACGGAGTGAATGAAGCATTATTTGTGATAGTAGCACCAGTCAGTCGCTTATATTCATTTGTGAAATCGTAGCGTTTAATGAGGATTTTGTGTTTAGGGAGTTCATTGGAAGGAGGAAATATTGGAGTTTTTGTTCTCCGATTCTCAAGTTACCCAACGGCTTGCTCCGCAGAATCCACAGAAGTAACGCTAGACCTTGCATAAAAAACAACTGCACCGGTACCAAGTCTTCATTAAAGTACAAAATGCGTAAAATGATAAATATTAATGTTTGTCAAATCCCTTCCTTATCCCTTGGAACCGTCCCTTGCGTTCGATGGACCATATGCAAATTATTTTTACCTGCTAAATGCATAGGAGCCAGTTCGATTTTAAAGTTTTTATTGAGTTTTAAGTTTGACTTGTTCTATAGGTTAACGGAGGTCCAAATCGAGAAAGATAAATCAAGGGGGATAGTCCAAAGTTAGAGTAACATAGCAAAACGTAAAAGAATTAGACCAAATCATGGCTGACGAGAGTTTTTCAAGTCTATTCTTTAAATTTTAAATACTAAGATTCTGGACATGGATTGGAGTTTATTAGGATTCTCGGAATCCTATTGAAAATGCAATGTACGTATAGTGTATGTTGGTTCCGTGTGTCCGTCCGTCCG
>JAQFZG010000148.1:0-46302 GCA_034695465.1 Entomobrya nicoleti
AAGTAAGGCTAAGTTAATTTGCATAATAAATATTTTTTATTTTTTTATTATGTAGCGGAATTCCGCTACAATGTAGCGGAATTCCGCTACATTGTAGCATTATTCCGCTACATTATTGTAGCGGAATTCCGCCACAATGTAGCGGAATTCCGCTACTGATCCTCCACTGATTATAGGCATTTTGTACAAGTGTAAGTTTAGAGTGTAATTAAATTCACGTGCATAAGTCACTATTTTTAACGTAAGTGAATTTCCACTATACTCAAACTTTAGAAAGAATTGGATTTCAGGACATTGAGTTGTAGTTGTAACTTTGATTTGTGGTCTAATCTCAAATATTTCTGAATACTAAAATCAATTGTCGCAAATTCAATTTTAATAGTTTTCAAATCAAAACCATACTTCATCCTGAGATTTTGCATGCATTTTATTATCCAAATCATTGGGCACAATTTTATACCAACATTTCAAATACTTATTTGATTCATGTAAAGTTTACTTGGAAAACTAAATTTGAAAATTAGTAAACGGGTTTTGTACCTTGACCTTAGAATTAACTAAAAGCATTTTGTAATTTGTCTATATTTTAAGTAAGAGCATTCTAATACTAAGCCATCGATAAGTTGTTCGGAGTGGTGATCACTATGCCCTGGTGCTTACCCAAAATAGCTTCAAATATGTACATAATTTATCAGGTGATTTTCATACCATTTTAAAATAATAAAAACAGCCACCAAAACATTACAAGAATCGCCTATCAATTGAACTGGAGTAGTTCATTGTTTATGCTTAACAATAATAATTTATTTAACAGCAAGAAGACTACTGTCTCGTAGTCGGCGAGTAAAACTTACCTGAAATTTGCTGATCACTTACTGCTTTAAATTTTCCAGTTTAATGGATTTCCCCAGTTATTAGCTTAGGAATGTTAGGAAGCGAATTCGGGTTTGCTCATCAAAGGATAATAATTTTAATAAACAGTTCAGTTTGCAGCTCACTTGTGTATTTTGGAGGCTAGCTTACATAATACATTTGGTCAGTCATTTAAACCATTAGAATTAGAATAGTGTAGCCAAATAATATTCAAAGTTGGTATTCGGGTTTTCTTCCGAAACGATTTAAATGAAAGCCATCACATGAACACATCCACAAAACAATAAATTATATATTTCTAATCAAATGCCTTTTCCTTGAAGCTTCACACTAAAAAACTATGTCGAATTTAAGTTTGGTAACATTCAATTAGTAAACTAAGAAAAAAATTGTTAATTTACTTGTATGTACGTTTTTACGGGTTTAGATTTTTTACTTTTACTTTTCCACAGTGGAGTACACGATGTGTAGTAAAAAATATTACGAGTTTTGTTAGGGTACCTTTTTTGTAGCAACATTGTTCAATGCACCCAAATATGGAAAACGAAAAGGAAAGGAGAGGACTGAAGGAAAAGGGTTGAAGATATGTAAGTTTCACAAAGGCATACTTTTACTTTTTTATTCTATTATTACAGCTTGGTATCATTGAATGCATTTTATACATACACCATGAGATTAACATTTAAGTAATTACACATGCGAAATATATGCATATGTCACTTTTCTATCAGAAGTTTATTTTCATTTTACTCCGTAATTTTCAAGAAAAAAAACCAATTTCAAAGCATCAAGAAATAGTTTGATAGTATTGATAATTCAAGAAAAAATACTAAAGTGGATAGTCGCTAATTTAGTTTTTAATAATTTCCGTATCAAAACCATTACTTCAATATTTTAGGTATTTTTTTTAAAGATATGATTAAATTGAGTATCATTAACAAATCGTTAAATTAGCTTATGCGTGAACGTTAACTAGAATAGGTAAGAGAATCTAGTAACAGTGTAAATTTCAAACATGAAGTAATTTTTAGTTGCGAAACAAATTTGCTATTTTACAACTGCAATGCTTTGTAATTTGGGGTATTTTGAGATAACGCTTAGGAGCAAACTGAAATGAATTTTTGATCATCAGTTGATTTTCATAGTCGATATGTTAATTTTAGTAACAACTGATCATTTGATTGCAATGTGATGTTTTTAAACATCAATACACCAAGTTAAAATCTGAATATTGTTAATTTATTCCTCTAAAGTGGGTACTCAGTTTGGCAAAATAGCTCTATCTTTGCTAATAAAATAAACTGAACAATCGATGTACTTCAAGCATGTGTACTTTGCACTACTTCACCATCAAAATTTTGAACTCGTTTCAAATTATGAAATTCTTTCATTGAATACCAATTGAAGATTTTGCAATACCAACAATTGTGATGACTTTTTATAGTTAGGCTATAGTTTTCCTTGTAATAGTATTTATTTGATATAAAAATATAATTTGTTCATACATGTATGCTATTTTGATAAAACGTAAACATGATTCTTCAACAGTTTATATTTTTAAGCGGGGCAACTTGCGACAAGGAGCCCAAATGAGTAAATACGTCTCGCTCATCAGATAATAATAATTTTCTGTAAACCAGCTCATTTCACAATCGAATTGTATAGCTACATGAACAATATATTTGTCATAATTTGTCGTAACATACGTGATAATTTCTGATGTTCAGATAAGTACATAACACACAAGTTAACACATGCAGTTCCGTACGAATCTGGGAATCGTTTGTGGTTAGGAATTCTTATTTGTTTCTGGGTCCTTAAAATGCAGGGGCCATGTGACTTATTGTCTCGAAAAATACATGTGCTATATTTTTCATACGATAGTCAGGTATAAGCATAATGTGTAAAGTCATTCAAGTTCATGTCCTGACATTTTTCCGTAACGACTGAAATCCAGCCCTTAAACTGTAAAGTCAATAGCCTTATTGTGTAAAGTTCGTTTTTGAAAGAATGAAGTAATTTATTTACATACAAGTTTACTGAAAATGAACCACTTATAAAATACAGTAAAGTGACTTACTTTCTCAGGATGGGTATCCGGATATTATAGCATGTCCCTTTGTACGCATGAGAAATTTCAAGAAAGAGAATGATACTTACGTTAGGAAAAGCATTTCATTATCATGTGAAAAACCTTTTCTTGTTCATCAGTCTAGTTGAGATGTAAACTGTTTATTAAGTTTTAGGATAAAACTTTCTATGTTCAATGTGGGTATGGGATCAAAAAGTATGTCTCTCCGTCGATCTGTCTGTACGCGATCTATCTTCCAAATGATTTAACCGATGTACATGGAACTTGATAAACAAATAGCATCAAAGAGAGACCTTATTTATTTTGAGGAAACTCACTTAATCGTTACCGGAGTAACGACCGTTTAACGGTTCCATGATATTTAAATAGGTGAAAAATATGATTGCACCAATCGATAGACTAAACTGGTGGGATCAAAATTTTGCCAAGTGACTATAGTCCGAAATTTAATAGTTTATGAATTATGACATTTAAAAAATATTTTATTTTTTTGATGCTACAACGCTAGATTTGTACAAGTTTGTTCAAATATTACTACTATAATTATAATTACCGGCGACAAATCCTAAAACTTATCCAATAGGTTTACCTATTTTATTTTTAGTAAAAATTTAAATGGAACTTGTGACAATCCCGTAATATTTGTTAGGAGATGAGATCCTTAAATATTGTATGAATACTGCATATAAAAGTCCTTATGCATTTCCATACACTCCATATGTACGGTCAGCAATTCGAACAAGGAAAATGATTTATGGTTTCTCAGCTTACAGCATATTAGCAACAGAAAAGGTTCACTCAACCTAACTTCACAACGGTATAAACACATATGTCCTGATATTTCGTAAACTTTAAAATGACCCTTTTCACAAAAGCCTTAAATGGTTTCATTTTGCATTCTGCGGTATGTTTTAGGCTCGGCACCTCAATTAACTGTTAATCATTTGGAACAATAAGTGCATTTATTTTTATAAACAAACCGATTACAATCGCATAGTATGTTCATACATATAACAGTGAAATGAAACAGGACTTTGGCTGGCCACCTATAAAAGCACATTTCGACTCAACAATGTATCATCACATCACAATCTGATTTTATTCGTGAAACATCTCAAGCAGAAACTTTCCACTAGAACACTTTGCCAATAGTTCGAACTGACAGGAAGATGGAGCGTTTTATTTGTTTCGGGATTGTTCTCCTTTTTGGTCTTAGTCTGGTGACTGCACAAGTTCCATCCATTCCTTCTGCTAACCTCCCATCCGGTGTAAGTCAATATCAGCAAAAGTCACAACTAATTTTCATAACATAACAAAAATCGAAAGTGAAAAAAAGGATCTTTTTAAAATATTGTGAAACCTGTAATTATTTATTTTATTTTCAGTGTGACCCAACGACCGCTGCTAGTTCGCTTCCTGTGAGTTTGAGTACATTATGTACAGTGACTAACTTTACAGGTCAAACTAAATACTGCTGCGTCAAAGATTCAAATAATAACAAAGCGTACGTATGTTGTACACAAGCTACAAGCTGTAGTAAAACCTGCTCTTAAAGGGAAACAAGGATTACGATTAAAGTACACAATTGCACAATAAAAATTCTCACTTCCAATTTATGTCCAGTACTAACATTTGATTTATTTATTTTTATAAAGAATGGATATGTTCGTTTTTAACTTTGCGTTTAATTCGTTAATAAAACATCATCAAATTTTTGTCTTTTAAAAGACCTTTTTGGACCAAAATAGTCCTGGCTTAAAATTTTTTTTTGACAATGTTCAGTTCATACAATGCACCGTTGAAAAACACAAAATATATTAATTCACACATGTTTAAAACGTCAATTGCAATTATATTATCGAACGATATAAGGCTCCAGTCATATTTTACATACTGCATACGATTCTCGTCAAACTGTGTTCATTCACTATATTTCTGGAACAAATGAGTTCTCACCTCCGCATCTGCATGTCTTACATAATTTTAAGCACATGGTTCTATATTTTGTAGTAAAATATTGTTAAGCAATTATCAGCTAATACGAATTTATTCACATTTTGAAACTCACTCAGATCATTTTGCTTTTATTTTGAGAATTGGAGATACAATGTTTCTGCTCTGTTGAATATGCAGCAATTTATAATATATTTTTTTGGGATGCTTCCATTCAATTTTATTCTGAGTTATATTTTTTGAGAAGATTTACCAAAGTCTAGTTAGATCAACTCTTTGACCTTGCCAGTTATTTTTCAACATTACTCTTTATTAATATCAAAACTCTGCCCAATTTAATTGAAAATAATTAGAAAAGGTATAATGTTCAATTTGCTGCACTTAAAGCCCCCTGAAAACAGAAAGGCTTGGATGGGTAACTTTGTGAAATTCATTTCCAAATATTTAAGCCCATGATACATATTTTTTTATAATTATCTATATGTCCCAGTTTGTAAAATCGGATTTGAAAATTTGAGTTTGATTTGTAGTTTGATCGCGCTAAAAGAGAAACCGTGAAAATTGCTGTTTCAACTTTTTTTAAAGGAATGTTTTTTAAAGAATACAAATGCCCCAATTTACTTATTTAAGTAGTTGTATTATAAAATATGTCCTACAGTCATTTCACTAGTTTCCCACCACCACTTAATAAATTATTTTCTTGAATAGGAACTTTTTCAATACCAAAATTGAAAATTGTTGATAATTATGTCAAATACAAGAACATGGTGAAATTTATTTTATGACCATTTAGAAAAATAGGTTATCTATAAAGATCGATTTTATCTGTACAATTTCCGAATATTTCTTGAAGAAAATCTATTTATTAGAGAATGTACAAGTTTAACAGAACTACATTATGAACTAATTATGAACACAAGCAAATAAATTAACTTGCAAATTGCGAAAAAATGTGACCCATTTCACATTACACTTAAATTGTTTAGTTGTTTGCTAAATGAACAGCGAGACTCATAATCCGTGAATAAAAATTACATATACTAAAGTAATTACTTTCTGAAGCGTACTTTGCAGTTTAATGAATTTTCCCAGTTCCTAGACTGGAAGATAAACAAAGAAATTAAATCACATAATATTAAAAAAACTCACAAAACACTTGAGATGACGACACAAAGAGAATTAAAGCTTTCAAAAGTACGCGACACAGAACCCGTAGACCCAACAAAATCAGTTTTTGACAAATGTAATTTTTCAAAAATTATTAAATGCTGTGTACTAAACTGATTACAAACTACAACTGAAATCTATTCGTCACATTTTTGAATGACGACTTTATCAAAAACAAAATTGAGAAAATAAATCCTCATAAATAAATTCCGCTTACCCATCACAGGCTAATACTTTTGTTCATCAAATCAGTTCATTGCAACTGACTTGAGTATGATATACAAGAGGCTATCACGTGATATTTTTGTGGCTATCTGATTAGTACTCATCGTCAGTACACGTGTACATTCAGAGAAATGACTGTAATTTTCTGATGCATTCACAAGCGCAGACATACCTGCAAATGGATTGAGGTTTCATAAACTTTATGCGTGCTTTTTGGGTACGGGGTTTTTCCATGACTTTAGTGAAAGCCGTTAAAGGAGTCATAATTTTACAAAGAAAAGCAATTATAACCAATGTAAACTTGCTACACATTTAAAAACCATGAAACCTGTGAAATGATCCGTACCAAATGATTTTAAAATATATGCACAATTTGTATATGTACCTTGTTTTCCTCCAAGCATTTGTAGGGTAGGTTTCCGTAGCTTTCTATACGTTTACATGCCTGTATTATCTGTTGTTTGCCTTTACATTTCAAGTACATGTAAACTGTAAGGGATTACTGGAAAACAAAGGGAAACAGGCAGTCCATTTGTTTTCAATGGAATTAAAATTGATAGGATAGCAATGCAATGACCCTTGAATGCATGCTTTCAACGGTTGACAAGACTATTCAAGTTTTCACTTTCCCTTTTTCACAGTAAAGTACAGTATGGATAGTAAAAAAATATAACGAGTTTTTTGAAAGTACCTTTTTATAACATTATTGTTGGATGCACTGAAATCTGGAGAACAAATAGAAAAGGTTGAGGATTAGTAAGTTTTTATAAGAACAACAACAACAAAGGAATACTTTTACTTTTATTTGTTTCCGCTTTTGGATGTATGCTTGATAATGGTTTTAGAACGTTAGTGAATACAAGTGCAAATTATTTGTCTTTTCCAATTTAATATTTAAAAAAAGATTGCTAAAATTTGATTTCTTGCATTTTTTTTAAAACCTTTAAATCAAAGCTATTTTAGTTCTATTTTTTACATGATTATACTCTCATCGGGAGGTTTTGTGGGATATTTTGAGACCTCAAAGAGATGTCTTCTGTAGGAATTGTAAAACGTTAAAATCTCTTGGCCATTTTAAAAACTATGTTTGCATTGATCAAATTTAAAAAGAATGTACATGCATAAATTGCATAGAATAACATATGCTGGTACCACAAGGATATATGTTGTATTTCAAATATCCCAAAAAAATATCATTCATAAGAAGGAAAAAGTAATCTTTTGTAATTAAAAACTGAGACATAAATTCAGTTTAGTTATTAATTTTATTATTTGTGAAAAAGGGATTTAAAAAATATTTTCATAATTTTCCATCCACTCAATACCCTAAAAATTTGTCGTCTTTGAAAAACCAGTCATCTTTACATCACATACGTTTTTGTGCAACATCTTAGTAAAATATTTGTCGAAGGAATGAATCAAGTAAACCATATATTTTGTGACATGCTATCGCAAAATTTATCTCACAGCAATAATGGGAGTTGTACTTTTAAACTCAACTGAGGTCAATTTTTATGGAAAAAAATACATTGGATTTTGCACTAGACTATATTAAAAAATTTAAACGTTTCGACTAAATAAAATACTTTTAAAAATATATTGCTTGGACTACAGCTAAAAAAGTTAAAGCAGACTTTCACCAAATATCACATCTAAAATATTCAGTTAAATAAAAGTTGGATGACGTTTCAAAGTTTTGTCAAATATCTATGTTTAATATTAGTATGTATAAATCGCAATCCTTTTTTGAAAGTTAATTATAAATTTTTATTGAACTACTTTTTATTAGGATGATCATGAAACGAAAACAGCACATCCTTTTTGTGTGGGGTATTATGAGAGAAGAAAGTGTAATCAGTGAATTCTTATACGCTCATCACGTGATTTGTTCATTTGCTCAGTTCACAATCGACTTGTGTATTTAAGTGGCTACCTTATTATTATAAAATACATTTTGCTTTCACGTGATATTTTTGCCTATCTAATCATTACTGATTGTCCGTACACAAGGTTATACAAAACGTTTCTTTAATACTACATTTCTAAGAACACACATACATAGCATTCTTTATGGTACTTCTTTCCATCGAGAACCAAGAAGGTACATTGTGGCTTATTGCCATTTGAACATACATGTATGTGTACCTTTCACATGTTAACTTGGAATATCCGTTGTAAAGTGAGCATGTTGGGAAAAGTCATTCAACTTCAGGTCCTGGTATTTTTCCATAACGACTTATAAGAAAGCCGCATTTGAAATAAAGCCCTTAAATCGTAAAGTATTAAAGGTGAATCAATAGCTTTTTTCTGTAATGTTTCTCACTGAAGAAATATAACGTAGTGGCATACGCACACATTGAATATGTACCGCTTATCACTTACTACATGCTAGGAAAAGTAAAAATGCCTTTTTTCTTGCCACAGCAGCGTTTGTGTAGGGTGCATCGAATGACAACAAAAAAAGGACCAGGAAGAAATGTGGATGAAATAGTAAAAAGGACGATTATAATTAAGTAATGTAATCATATAACGCAGTTAATTCAACGTTTAGCATGACATGTATGTATTTTCATTTGCACTTTATCACAATTAAGACGAAATTTCTAATTTAAATCTAGTTTGGACGACATAGATTTTTATTGTCTTATTTTAAATGTAGCTATTATAATCAATACGAATATCCAAATAAACCTACCATATCAATTTTTAATGAACCAGTTAAATTAATTTTGATGATAGATTTTCTAAATACGCAGCTAATTAGTTAGCAGTAAAACTACAGCAATGAAATTAATTAAGTTGGTCTATTCAATGAATATGAGACCTGAAAATATTCTCGAATAACAAATATATGCACTTGTGGAAGAATTGTGGAAAGAAATTTACACACGTTTCAAACATGAATAAATAACACAAGAGTATGTTATGTCGTAATTTGATTATATTCCAATATTATTAAATAGCAATTTCGTGAGTACGAAAATCAACATATTTTTCAGCTAAATTAGTGAAAATTCCAAACATTATTATTAGCGAGTAACCAAAGACAAAACTTAGAGTTAATTTGCCATCTGAATTACTTATTTTTTGTAAAGAACAATTATGTTAGCAGTCAAATTAATAAAAATATTAACCTGGTGTACCAAGTGTAGCACTTACAAAAGAAAAAAAGTTGATGTACTTTAGCCTGTGGCCTATTTATTAGATTTAGGTGATTTGTATTTAAACCCAGCTCACGTATTTGGTAATTTATGAGAACTGAGCATTAAGAATAAAATATCATGACACTGCAGCAGCTTATTCTTTTTTGTGCGGGGTATTTTGAGAAAAATAACAAAATATTTATGTTAAACTTTTTCTATTTTTCATAACAATTATCTATAGTTTGTCTTAATGTTTTATTTTTTTTACAAAAATGACCTATTTTATCTAATTTCTGTAAATATTCAAGAAGAATCTTACTACGTTTGGTTGCCTTTGAAATTAGACAAGTTCTTAGAACGTAAAGTTGTCGTTAGTTACAATTTATTATTCATCGACTATCTAAAAACTCAAAACCGAAATATTTGGTAAATATCCCTGAAAATTATATATTTTTCACAATGTTTTTTGTAATGTTTTTTTTAAATACCGAAAGAGATTGACATAAAATTTGCATTGATTTTATCGGTTTAGCACAACCAAAGAATTAGTAGTTCAATATACTTGCAGATATTTTTCCATCAATTTATTCTAACTGCTAATTTTTGTCGTGTAAAACCTCACAAAACAGGCAAAGGCAAGTTGCTGTTATCAAATGAAGATGAACGATTATTTTGTGAAGTTGTTAAAAGGGACAATATTTAGGACTATTTTAAGCTAGAATCTATGAATTGAGGTAGAACTACCGAGCCAGTGTCTTCCAAAAGATAACGATTGTCATAAATATCATGGGCTTTAATGACAAAGTTAAAAGTTAAGCTATATTTTGTCGTTAACTTTTAACGCGCGGATTTTAAATTTTTAAATGTTTATCGTTAGCTTTTATCGGCCTAACATAGTAAAATTATCGCTTACGTTAACATTTAACGTTATAAAATTCTGATATAAATATTTAGTAGGATTGAATTGCTCTAAGGACAAAAACAACTGCGAATTTTGTAGTTTTTCACACCAGTAACACATGCTATGTGTAAGTAGTTACAATATTACAGCAATTTTATCATGATGTCTAGAAAACGTTCATTAAAAATCAATTATTCTTTTAAAACCTTCGCTTATCAATATTTTCATCGTTATCATTATCGTTCGACCAGATAATAAGTTACCTTTATCGTTGGAAAAAATGAAAAATAAACTTTATCAAACATTGAAACGAAATTTAACATTCAACGTTATCTTTTAATGTCCACGTTATCTTGTTTTATAAAATACTATTTTGAAAGTATATTTATGAAGTTAGAAGTTAGTGAACTACCCAGTAAGCTTTTATTTAAAATATAAGCCAAAAATTAACTTACACTTACCCTTGGTAATATTTATAATTACTTTAAAGTCTTGTTTATGATTTAGATACTTTTCTATGATTTTATAATAATTGAAACGCCCAACTTACGATAACAAATATCAAATGGAGAACAAATCAAAATTACAAAATAGGAATACAATAGAAAAATGAGTGACTCACGTGTATTCTATATGCTGCATTTTAAACATTTTTTTGGCACACAGCGCTAAATTTGTATTACCAAATGAATTAAATTGTATATTGTAAGTTGTTGGCTTATTTTACACCGAGACGATTTAAACTAAACAATTTAATAGACGCTTTTTTATAAAAATATCCTGGACTCGAATAATTACTTGCTGATTTGCACTTCAAAGTTTAATGAATTTTCCTAGTTCTTAGCCTGAAGGCTTGACAGGAAAGAAAATGTAAACGACACAAGACGAAAAAACTTTCAAAACACACGAGCATTTAAGCTTTTAGAAGTACGAGACACAAAACCCGTAAACCCCAAAAAATCAAATTTTTGGCAAATTTCATTTTAAAATATTAAATGCTGTGTACTGAATTGATTGCAAACTACAACTGAAAACTATTCGTGAAATTTTTGAATAACTTCTTTACCGAAAAATACTTGAGAAAATGAATCGTAATAAATGAATTTTGCTTACCCATCACGGGACTACAATTTTGTAGATCAGTTCAGTTCATTGCAACTGACTTGTGTATTTATTTAAGAGGCCATCTTGAGTAAAATATTCATCAGGCCAACACGTGATATTTTTTGGATATCTGATTAGTACTCGTCGTCATTCTCAATTCACGTATTATACATTACTGTTACATAAATAACATTAATTTCTGATGCATTCACAAGCGCAAGCGCATACATGCAAATGTATTAAAGATTCACACACTTCATGTGTGCTATTTTGGGTACGGGATTTTTCCATGACTCTAATGAAGTCACTTTAGTAGTCATGCTTTTACAAATCAAAGCAATTATACCCAATGTGAACTTACTACACCTTTAAAACCCATTTACATCCAAGCATTGGAAGTGTAGGTTTCCATGGCTTACTATAAGTTTACATGCCAATAGTACCTATTGCATGCATTGAACATGTAAAGTATATTTAAACTGTTATCCATTACTGGAAACATAAGAAAACGAGTAAACCATTTACTTTAAATGTAGTTAAAATTGATGTACATAATTACAATACAATGAGCCACTTGAATGCATGCTTTCAGAGTTTGACAAGACTATTCATGTTTTTATTTATTCATAGTAAAGTACAGTAGGGATGGTAAAAAAAACATTATGAGTGTTTGTGATGGTACCTTTTTGTAGCACTATTTTTAGATGGAAATAAATCTAGAAAGGGAAAGGAAAAGGGTTGAGTATAAGTACGTTTACAACAATAACAAAAGTATACTTTTACTTTTATTTGTTTTACAATTTTGTAGCGGGATCATTGTAAGCATTTAATACAAGTACGCAGAGTGCGCTTGCAAAAAATACATTTCATTGTTTTAACATGAGTGAATTTCTATTTCACTATCTCAGCATCAATAAGTACTTCTTAAACCAATTTTATAAAATTGTTAGTTAAAGAAACATACTAGCTCGCTTATTTTATGTTTCGAGCACTTTCAAATGTTTTTAAAACAAAAATTCGATAAATTGCTTATTAAATTTTCAATAAGTCCTTATCAGAACCATATTTAGGGCTGTGTCAACTGGTTTTACTTAATTTTACTCCGAAATATAAGATTTTGTGGGACCTCCAAAAGATTCCATCGGTAAAAATCGTAAAACGATAAAACCTGTTTCTCTCATTTACATGTATGTTTGGCGTTTACAATGCGGCATGTTGGTTACGAATCAAAATTATCAGAAATATAGCATAAAATCCGTCATTTATTTGCAAAAAATGCATGGAATCGCATACTGGAGGGACAAAGCAGATATTCATCTTATTTTCTTTACCACATAAAGTATTATTCAAATTTATCAAACATAATACCCGTTTAAAAAATAAAAACAGTGCAACATTAATTTAGTGGAGTGTTCTAATTTTTTTGGAAATGCGAAAGGAAATATTGTGAAAAACTCACTCACATATTTCTCGATGGAACGACTAAAGCCAACTTTAAATAAGTAAATGAATATTTCAGGGAGAAAGTTCCATAATGGAATTCAACCATATTTACGTTTATGAAAGACGTGCTAAAAGTCCCAATAAATAAACCAATTGCTAAAGTTATCATAACTTTAACAAATTTTGATGACTGCGGCTAAAGCTAACAAAAATTGATAAAAAGGCAAGGGAAAAACACAATTGATAAATTTATTTTGGACTATCTGCATAAATAGCAACAAATCAACCAGTGATTGATGGACATGAATTGATGTTATGGTTTATATCATTCAGTTGGGTGATGTGATATACTTTATAAAAAATGTAATTCAATTGTGTATTTTATGCGTGTGTCTTTTTGTAAGTGCATGACTCGTGATTTCATTTAAATAAAAAAATATGATTGAAAATATTACTTTGACTATAGCTGAAACTAATGTCAAGTAAAAATAAATAAAACACACTTGCAAAAAAACTCAATAAAAATATGCCTTATAATAAAAAAGTTGGATGACGTTTCAAAGTTTTGTCAAAAAGCTGAAAATAACTAATTATTATGTGATGAGATATTAAATTGAATAATTAATCGATTTTTCTCACACATGTATGCTTTTATTGAAAGATGATCATGACACTTCAGCAGGATATCGTTTTCGTCTGGAGGAATTGTGAGAGAAGAAAGTCTACTCAGTGAATTCCTATTAGCTCATCACGTGATTTCTTTATTAGTTCAGTTCATAGTCGACTTGGGCATTTTAATAGCAACAAATATTTATAACACATTTGGCCATCACGTGATATTTTTTAGTTATCAAATCAGTACTGATTGTCCGTACACAAGCTCATATATAACGTTCCTTTAATATTACATTTCTAACAACATACATACTTACATTTTTATGGTGGTCCTTTCCATCGAGAACCAAGAAAGTACACTGTGGTTTATTGCCATTTGAACATACATGTGTGTGTGTACCTTTCACATGTTAACTTGTAATAACCGTTGAAAAGTAAGCATGTTGGGTAAAGTCATTCAACTTCAGGTCCTGGTATTTTTCCATAACGACTTAAAAGAAAGCTGCATTAGAGATGAAGCCCTTCAATCGTAAAGTGTTAAAGGTGAATCAATAGCTTTTCTGTCATATTCCCCACTGAATAAATATAACGTGGTGGCATACACACATATTTAATATGTACCGCTTATCACTTACTACACACTTCAGTTTCAGTAGCAACAGCTGCATTTTGGTTGGGTCGACGACGGCACGACAGCAAAAAAATGGTAGAAGAAAATAGTATGGTATAGTCAAAATGATATTATAGTTAAGTTAAATATAACTAGTTAATTTGAAACTTTTTAATAAGCTGACAGGTCAATTAATACAATTAATTCAACGCTAAGCATGGAATTTAAGTAATGTAAATTGCACTTTATCACAATTAAAATTAAATTTCAAATCTAGTTTTTAAAAAATCGTGTGATTTTGTTGGCTATTAAATAAGCTATTCGAAGAAAAAAAAACGTTCGTTTCTCATACATTCTCCACGAAATAAACATGCATGCAAATGAATACAGGGTCCACGAACTTCAGGTCCTGGTATTTTCATAAAAACTTTAATGAAAGCCACCAATAAAGTCCCCAAAGAGTAAAATATTCATTTCGACTCAATAGCCTTTTTCGTCAAGTACTCTCTGAAGAAGTATAGAACATCCACACACACACATGCATTGATCAAGTACCTTTTTCCAGTAGCCACATGCGTATAAGTCAATAAATAAATAAACTTTTTGTATGTGATTTTCTTGATATGGCTATTTTTACTGTTTAAAATCATCAAGCATTACTTAAAATCATAACTAATATGTGATCACACGCTTGAATATTCAAACAAGCTTGCTTTAAATAATAATGATCTGCATTTTTAGGCAAAAATTAATATGATTAATTATGAAGCAGGGTCTTTCTTTTTGCAGTCAGCTACATAGCAAGCTAATGAGTTATGTACACGAAATACAAATCAGGTAAGCAGATAACCTATAAAAGCATAATAATAATTACTTTAGTGTATATTTTCCGATTAGAATTCCGCTTTGATAAAAACGGTATTTAAGACCGTTTGTGCAAACGTCAATAAATTACTTTTCTTTGTTTCGCCAAAGTCTTGAAAATGGATGGGGAAGATAACTTAATTGCACAAACTCTTATTATTTCTTTAAAAACGAATTAAATTCGAAATGGGCAACATGCAAATCTGTTTTCTGCAGAATACTATATGGCGGCGAAATTTATATGAGTTCAGCTTTATGCAGAATGCTACAAATTTGTTTCCATGTATATTAGAAGAATGCAGGATAGATTGTGTGAGACTTGACTTTCCGTGAATATACCTTAGAATGAAGTGATCTTGATTGACTAGATTGTAATTGCTAAGGGACTAAACTTATAAGTATTGTGGTTGCATGTTAATTTGCGTAGGTAATGTGGTTAGTGATTCGCGGTGAGTTTCTTTTTGATTAGGGTGATGTTACTTATTAGCATTCCATTTCTCCATATCCATTCAACACGAAATGCTTTTAGAGACAAATGAAAGTTGGCCAAACAGTTGAATTGCTTTGAGAGATGCTATGTAAATTTTCCCAATAAAATGAACATCTTTTGAGACACATCCAGTGGAAATGTATGCATGTACATAACTGACTTTCTGTTGTGCAAAATCAAACGTACTCAATGCCAGCTAGAGTCAATCAAATAATTCAAAAAGTAGAATTTGGTTTAAATTTTGGTTATTTTTTAAAGGAAAAATTTATTAATGATTTGCTAAACATACCAACATCATAGCACTATTTAGTAAAAGTTATATTTAAAAAAAATCAAACAATCAATAATTAAAAACTCATCTAGAAGAAAAGTGGAGAATGGCTATTTATTATGTATATTTTGACCACATGGTTTTGTGCTAGGGGTTCCAGACATAACGGTTGAATATGGTCATCGGATGTGAAGTTTAGGAGCAGGTTGTTCCACAGTCACAAAATCCAGAGCCTGCGTCAGAGCAATCTGGTGAACAGCATTTAATTTGGGTAGTACTGCAGCATTTTTTTGTCGTCCCTGTAGGCAAATCAGTAGTAGGGCATGTTAAAGTGCCCAGATCCACAGGTAAACCACCACTAGGAAGAGCTGCTGCAACCGAACACTAAATTTAGAAAAAAACAAGTAATCACATATAACATTTTTGCACAAGAAGTCCCAACCATAAAAAAACTTTACTTTGGTAATAAACAAAATGTATTATAGAAAGACTTACAGTGCCTGTAGCCCGGCTCACATCTACCAAAAGGAAGAGCGTGAGAGCAAAGACGAAAACAAATTTCGCACCGTGTTCCATTTTGACGTTTGAGTCCGAGTTCCCACAAAATATTTAATACTGAGTTGTTTGAGCTGAAACAGTCGAATAGTGAATGATGACAATAAGGACCATCTGCATACGCTTTTATAGGAACGAGAGGACAATGATATTAATGCAAAAGCCCACGATTTTATGAGTAAAGCATGTTAACACACTACTACAAGTATGTACACATAAAAACCCACGTGTACTATTTTAAAGGGAGAAGGATTGATATTGAGTACTTTTCTAATCAGTTTAATGAACTTTCACGTGTACTTTTTCTTTACTAAAAAGGGACAATGTGCTGATTTATGTATACATTTTCTGCAGTACTTTATATATGTGCTTGTATGAAAATCACAAAATGCATTTACAAGGGAAGGGTTATACATGTTAGTTTTCTTGGGCGAATTTTCGGGTACTTTTGAAATCCAATGGTTCTATTGTTCACTTACTGAGGTCTAAGAATAGGCATACATGCATGCATATATAATGAAAGACGCCGAGACTTCCCACATTAATAAGCATGTATACTCGTCATAACGTAAATAAGTCTGAGTAACATTTGTGGAAAAATACAAACTTTGAGTGATCACGTGATCACAAGTATCACCTTGCAAAGTTTTTTTTATAGAAAATTTCATTCACAAAACTGATGGACATAAAACAATAAAACGATATACAAAGATGCACAAGTAAACAATATGTGGTGTACATTTCTGCTGGCAGCATTGACAAAATATTGACTTTATTAAACAAAGTCGACTTACATACATTCAAGGTTGTAATGCATATAATGATCACAACCAAGCAATCAAAATGGGATAAATGGAAAATGTTTCTATTAATAAAAAATTAAGGAAGCTTAACTCAATGTAATAAAATGCCCCAATTTCGTCTACCGTCAATATTATACTATATTAAATATGTCATTATTTTCTGTTATGGATGAATACATCGTTTATTTTTTTAATAAAATATTTCCATTATGATATGGGAACCATTTTCAACAACGTATTGTAACAGTCTGATCTTCATCTGTATAACTTATTGTGGTTCACTGTCAAATTGCTATAGATAAAAAATTCTTCTAGAACAAGTTCGAGAGGTATACATTTATGGCATTATTATTGAACTGGGATGAAGAGTTAAAGGCATACTTAAATTCGCTAGATGAAAACTATAAAATTGAGCATTTATAAAATTTATAAAAGTATAAAAAGTATCTGTTCGGGCAACATTTCGATGTACAGTGTATTGGATCGGAACATGTATCTCTATCTGTGTTATTATATCAATATCATGCTAATTGAGCAATATGTGGTCAAGATGTACACACATACATTTAAATTTTTTTGATACAATAAAAACAGTGTTTTTTTGTTAAAATTAATTTTGTGCACAATGAGTCAACACTTCATGTACTAATGTAAATACCTTTAAAACTGCAATCAGTATTTTATGAAACCTAGAATGCCGTTATTTCAAGTATAAACATACATAACATTTGTACGTTTCCATTGCATATTACAAGTACAATATATTCCATCTAATTTTGCTCCATTTCTCGACATGTTGTTTTTCTGAGAGACAAAGTTAACATTGACCATTGGTGTCAATAAAGTATCTCGTTATAATTTCCCTAAACAATTCTATTAAAAATACACTTAGCTGATATTTTATAAATGCAAAGTCAGTGAATGCAAAAGAGGTAGCCAAAATTTAGTGCCTTGAGGAAAAAAACGAAAGACACCGAGACACCAAATATGGGTTAGAATCAGGGCGGAAGGGCAACAAAAACACCTATAACCAGCAACTGTAAATTGAATAAAGTAGTAGGATGGCTTCATAAATATTTAAATGGTCAACCATTAGTCTTTCAGGCCAAACGTTATTATCCTTTATGAATTTAGGAATACGTTTTTATACGGAGTATCTGTTAAGGCAAAGGATTCGTTAGCGTTGGATCTCAGCTTCGATTCCGGCTGCACTCAATCTCTTTTTGGGGGTTTAGAACAATACAAAATCAACAACTCAAAACGAATAAAAAACTATTATTAAAAAGTAAACTAAAATTTATTACAGTCGTACTAATAAAACGCTAAAGGATCGCGACGAAAGAGTCGAATAGATACTAAATCACGAGAATATTAGAAGAAGAATTTTGCGCAAATTTATTAGGCGATATGGTATTCTAATTTTAAGTAATTGTTTTTTTTGTTTTCGAATTAAGCTACAAATGTAATAGACAATTATTCTGAGAATTTAGCCTATTATGATACAGGACAAGGGATTATGGTGACCTGACTGATGATTTCAATATGAATGCTTTTCGAATGTTTAGAACCACGTAGTAGAACAACCTGACTAAATCCATAACAATTTAAACGAAAGCCTGAAAGAAGAAGCAGTTGAACAGTAAAATGTTTATACACGATTGATCTTTCACTAAAATTACTTGCTGGAGAAGAAATGTTATTGTATGTTAAGACGAAAGTCAACTAAATTTTATGCATCTTAGGTTTAGTGAAATCGGTACACTTACAATTTCTGACTTAAAGTTTTTGTTGTATGTGGATCGTTCAAAAGCTTTTAAAATTATACAGCAGTACAAGCATTGATTTATGTAACTAATAAGTTGTACAATAAATGTACCAGTAGAATTAATTAAGCTTGCAGTGCACAACTTTTTAATCGCGCCTTCTGACAGAAAAAACTAACAAATAGTGAGGAAATAGTAACGTGAGGAAAAATGGTGCAAAGTATTTTGGCAACAGTAGATAACCAAAATTAAAGGACCTGATACAAAAGAGAACGGACCAGAGAAAAGGGAGTGACAGCGACAGGGCACATCTCTATGAATAATTGAATAATGAAGTACAATCGCCATGAAGAAGTCGAATAGACAGGTATCCAATGTTCTTGTAAAAATTCGTAAATTATTTTTAAAATGTTTTTTTTTTAATTTGACATGTGAAATGATAATGTAGAAAGCGTCGTACACTATCTTGTAGAAATCCGAATGAGAACTCATTTCAGTAAAAATGGATTTACTCAGAAATGTAAAAACATATTTGTACGGAAATATTTCAGTTAGAGGTTTTGTTAACATTGTAATTTTAGCAGCAATACAGATAAATTTTAGTGTACTCATTTAAATGTGAGATTAAATTTATGCATTAGAAAAACCCAAAACTTACTAACTGGAATCATCACATTAAAGAGTTCGTAAAAAGGGAAATTCGACTATAAAAATTCGACTAAATACATTATTCAACATACAATTTAACATCTGAAACACAGTTTACTAAATAATTTCGACGACAAATTTTCGACACGAAGGAAATAAGCTACGAACAGTTGACCATATTATTGCGTCCGTACCAAAGGTTACCTTAAAACCAAACCTAAATGATTGGTCAATCGACAACGATAAACTCACAAGTGCATACCTTTTATTTTTTGATTGGCAAGGGCTCACAGGAAACTTTAATGGTGTTAAAGTTTGTATGCATACCATTACATTATTTATGTTTGACCGATGAACATATTACCTTTTGTTTTACCAAGAGTGATTAAGATTTATTGATTTGCTTATATCCAATGGTGATTTTTTGACAGGATCCATATCAGTATGAATGCATATCAATGGAAAACAGACGCAAAATGCATTTACACATGTGTCTTCTATTTCTACACCCTATTGACATTTATTTCAGCAGATTAACCCCAATTAAATCATTTACGCACAAAATTAGATCATATTTAATTCATTATAACTTATTTATGTAGCAAAAAAGTCATCTACATGTATACATACTTATTATCATTGTGAATGTTTCATAAAAATGTACTTAAATTTTTAAACGAGCGAAGGCAATTGATGGAAAATTATGTTAAATATTATGAAAAAAATTCTGTTCGTTATAACAGTTTAATGATATACTTCCTATTCAGGGCTGCTAATGTGACCAGCCTTCGTAAAATTGTCCGTTAGGAAATCCATTACATAACTGTGGTAAAACATTGATCACCGTTTTGAACTAAATACAGGCATGTAATGTATTTATTAACGGACAGTTTTTCGAAGGCTGGTCTCGTTAGAAGCCGTGCTCCTATTTCATTTATGGGGAAAACAGACAAGTATTATGCTTTTGAATAATTTCTTGAGCTTGTCAATTTTGTGAACAAGTCATTTTTGTGCATCTGATTACAAATTGCAATATGTTGTGTATAAGTATTTTGTAACTGGTTAAATTGGCAGTGATCTCTTACTGTTGTTTATATATCTGTTTCACGTTAACTGATTGGCTGATTATGCTCATAGTGGAAAAACAACCCCAAAACTAATTCAATGAACACTGACAACCAAAGGTACTTCATTCTGCATCGAATTCGGACTAGGCAATGTAACGGTTATAATCTCGTCTTCATTTTGATCAATATATTTACATTGCAATGTGTGAAATACAAGTTCAGTCAATCTTTATCTTGTTGCACTTTTATGAGGAACCAGCTGCTCTTTCAACATAGATAATGAGAGAAACAACTTGTTTTAGAGCTTTTAAATTAATTTGAAACTATTTATTTGGGCTGAGACATTGTCTCACGAACGTACGGGAGCATTTACTATGCGAGCAAAGCGAAACTAGTGGTGTCGTAATTCAGCTAATGAGCTGGGTAACTTTTGCCAAATACATCTGTAAACAAGTGCAAAACAATAAGTGTTTTAAAGGGTTAACGACATCTGCAAATTGTTATAACTCCCCTTAGTTAATCATTAATCAGCCAAATTAACTTACCTTACATAAACAATAAGCTAATGTACTCAGAAGGAATTTTTCAGTTTATTGAGATGCATTGTTTTAAAGCAGCCAATAATGAAAAACGTAAAGACTATTATAAAAAAACTCTAATTTATCTTGTGTTAAGTAAGAAAGTAATATAACGTGATAAAACGGAAAAAAAGTTGAGTAGAAGAAAAAACCCGTCAAAATCACAAAGCACAATGAAAAGGATGAGTTTTCTTAGCAGCCTTGCTGCGATGTCAACTGTCAAAATAGTGATTACGAGAAAGACGATCCCAAAAAAGGGCGTTTCTGTATCCGCTTTCTATTGCCTTTAGGGATTGATCCTTTTTTGAAATTTTTTACTTGAGTTGGATGACGTTGTGGGTTCATAAGCTATTTTCAATGTCCGTACAAATAATGCAAGAACATAAATAAAAACTTGTGTTTCTTGATATTAGCTATGTCAACTAATTTTTCATAATTTTACATACCAAAGTAATGCGAGATAGGCTAAATAGGGATAATTGTAGCCGTATTTACGTATTTCCCAAGTTGTCTACAATATATGAAAGGAATTTGTATTACATTTACAATTGAATTACAATTGTCATTGTAATATTTATTAATTTAAAGCACAAATATTTTAGTATTCGTATGTACTTCTGAAAGTTGATTAAGGCAACGCAATAAAAAAAGTTTTACATTTATTTCTGGAGATAATTAATTTTGACACTGAAAATTTCAATTAGCCTATTAAAATGAAAACATGGTTATATTCTTGCTTGAGTGCAATTGCCAATTTATTCAATTAGCCAAAGACTGAACAAAAACTTTCTCATTTCTCCCTCAAAAGTTATTATATTTCCTCTGAAATTATGATAAAATATATTGCAGATTGCTTTTATGGAAAAACAGGAAATTTTTATCACAAAATATTTAACAAAATTTGATAATGAAAAATACAAATAAATTGCACTCAAGTAAATACGTATGAAGTATATACTTATATCTCATTCAGCTCTGCATGCAACGTAATGAGGGAGTTTAAGATACTCAGGAACTATGACTGATTTACTCTAAATAAAAACCATGATTTTAAGCAAGCCACGTGCGTTAATTGGACAATTGTTCAGTGTCAATACCTAGTTTCAAATTATTGTTCTTCAAAGCATGCAAATATGAATTAGTCTCGATTTTTTATCCTAAAATATTTACAGTGCACAAGTTTTACTATGTACAACATTGCAAATTAGTCTAAGTTTCTCGTTAAAAAAAAGTCATATTGTTTTCAGTTATATTTCGGTAGACCATCATAGCATTAAATTTTGATGAATTAGACCGGTAAAATGGTCAAATTAATAAATAATTGGTAAAGATAACAAGGCTTATATTTTAAAGGCTTACATTCGAATTCAAGAAGTGTTTTTACACAATCTGAAAGCAATACTTAAACCAATTTTTATATATATGTTACAATACTTGCAAATGTTTAATGTAAACGAGGTTAACAATACTCAAAATACGCACATGCACACACATATCACTTCTGTTAATTTAACATTGCAATCTGTAAACTTTTAATACAAATTCATTCAACATTGAACATTGAGAAAAATGATTTGTTGTAAACAACATCGTGCTGTACATTCAAATATGTATGATTTTATGATAGGGAAGACACAGAAGGGGAGAAGACTTAAATAAAGGACTCGAGACAAATAGGGGTGGACCTGAGGCACAAGGAAAGGGTTGGAAGAAAAATAAGGAAAGTGAATGAGAGCACACTTGATATGATTGTACATACATGAATTACAAAGTGCTACAGGATCGTTATGGGATAATAGAATAAGTATAAATAGACAAGCATCTTAGTCGAATTATTTTGTCGAATTGAAATTTACTGTAACTTTTTTTTACAATTGACATAAGTAAAACAGAACTTATTTCAGTAAAAATGGATTTAGTCGAATTTGTTTAAAAAAATATTTACACGAAATTAGTTGAATTTGAATTCAATCTTTGACATTAGCCTTATCAAAAATATAGACCAAAGCCTTTAAAATGTATAAACTACGTACAAATCTTAAACAACACCTTGTAAAATACTAGGAATTCTGCTATTGTGCATGAATAAATTAACTAATAAAATTATAATTAATTATAATTACGTAGTTTAAACATATCGTATAATATGCTATGGCAAGAAATTTATAAAGTTTAGTCACAAATTTTAAAAGATAGCTTAGATTGCGATGTACTTGCTCAATCCAAGCACATTTTTTTACATTTTGCTGTAAAATAGTACATGTTACAAGTCTACTATAAAAATTCCACTAACTATTCATTCATTCGTTAGGGCCTTCTGCGTGCAATTCGACACAAGAAAAACGGTTTACTAAATATTTCGACTATTATTATTTGAATTTTTTTTACTAAGTAGCAGTCGATAATTTTACTGTGTCCCGTATATATCAAAGGAAAATATATACCAAAGTATCACTGGACCTTAAATGTGTCCATATATGTACATACAAGCACATACTCTAATTCTGTCTTTATCTTAATATACCAATAAAAACTCTTGACATAATCCGATAATAATGGACTGTCGTTTCTAACATTTGCTACCCGCCAACTAAAAAGATATTTATTTAGGAAGACTCCGGTACAAAAAGTAAACGACAAGTTTAATTGGTCATGTGTCTCCCATGCATACACCATATAAGCAACAATATTTTTATAAAGCAAACATAAACGCCTACACGTGTTCATAAAATTGAACCACTTAAACGATTTTTGTGTATGCAGAAAGTATTCTTGCTTATTTATACTTAATGTAAATATTTTATTCTTATTTCGCATGCTATGTGCTACTTAAATCAAAATATCTATGTATTAAGAACAAACTGTGGAATTAAAAATAGGAAATATGTATATTTTAGATACAACTTGGGCAAATTCAGTAATAAAAATTAAATGTAATTTACAAAATGGTACATTGTTTCTGTCGGATGACCGATTTAATATAAATACATTGCTAATTATACGTTATAATTGGTAGCGGCATCGGTACATCCATTAAAAAAATAGTTGACTAAACTTCCTTTAAAACTTTTAATTTTAATTTTAAACTTTAATAAATCTTTAAACATCACACTGTAATTTCTTTGGTGATCGGATTGGTGCTAAAACCTAAGAGTGTCTAAAACAACTAATATAAAAAGTTGACTCTAAAAGACTGATTGTTCGTTTAGACCCTTGCTCTTCTTTTTTCTCGTGGAAGCATTTAAGGGTATACACAAGCATGCATGAAAGTTGATTTGCTTTGAATGACTTCAATTTCACCTACTTTTCGTCCGATTCCTATCCTTGCCATTCCTTTCACTTTCAAAGTATAAATACCTTTCTTGAAAGGCGGTAAATCAGTAAGGGAAAAAAGGTGGGAACATAAGCACAACTTATCATTAGTTAGTTAACTCCAGATTCATTTTCAGGATAAACTTGATAAGAGCTTTTACACTTTCCAGTAAACTAACATAGTTAACACATTTCCTGTTAAACAAACATATTTGACACGCATTATTTAATGATGTGTAAAAATTGGTTTGGGATTGACAATTCACTGCAAAGTTCGGGAAAACGGAATCCGAACTAATCACAAAATCATTTCCCAATTTCATGAAGGCAATATTTTTTGTTCATGTTTAAGCAAATATTTGTTAGCTTTACAATAAATTAATGTCATAAAATGCAACTTAATTTCAAATTCACAAATGCTTCAGAAAAAAATTCCAAACTTTTATATTTGACCAGGGTTTCCCTGAAATTTCAATTTCATAAAAAAATCATAAAAAATATACAACCAAATGATGAAAAAATAATTTAAATTAAAAAAATCATGGTAAAATAAATAACTAAATTAAACCTATAATTACGCAAACAAAATGATATATATATAAAGATACTTTATTATTATTTGCACGTGAATATAAATAACTGTTTAACGTTTATGAATGTTCACTTTTGCTAGTGCGAATACATTTTAGTAAATCCTTTAATATTTTGCTGCAATTGATTAATTAACAAACCAATGTGTCTTATGGGTACTTTGATATATTTTGATATATTTTAATATAATTGCACACAATTCTGGTTTTGTAACCTGACAAACATCATTAGACAGCATGCAGACATCAAAGCTTTATTTATTTAGTCATTAAACTCTTTAAACGCTTATAGTTTAAAAGAAACCAGTTTCCAAAAAATATTTACCATAGTAATAAATGACCTAAATAAAAACATTCGTAATATCGTTAATTGATTTTATTTCTTTAACAAATTTACATCAAGTTTTTTAAACAAAATTTAAACACATTTGGAAAAGTCATCCAAAGGAATACTCTCCTTCCAACATTCACACTTGCCCCCAATACAGTGACTCTTCTCTCCCAAATTTTCCCAACACTGCTCATCAATTTGGCATGGATCTCCCAACAAACTCGCCTTCCTGTGACAAACATGTCTTCCTGGCTCATGCACACTAAAATCTGTACATTTACAATCTCCCAGCACACAAGCACTCAAAATCCCTGGAACTCCTTTTTGGCACTGTTGTGATTCCATGCAGCTCTCTCCCAGCTCATTCCTTATTTGAAGACAATCATCTTTATGAGTTGAATGCAGATATCCTCCCACGCATAAACATTTCCCGTTTCCACCACAACTCATGATTCCTGGGCAATCTGCATCTGATTGACATGCTTCCCCAGTACCTGCTTTTAGGGGAAGGTAATATTATAGTTGAAATGTATTTAGTCGAACGTATGCAGTATCGAAAATTTATTTAATTTTTTAGTCGAATCGTTACTAGTAGTCGAATGTATAGTTGGTCAACATGGTAAAATAAATCGAATTTAATCAAATGTACTAATAGTCGCCTATTAATTTAGTCGAATGCGTGATTAGTGCCGAGAATTAGAAATTAGAAATAGAATTCGTGCCGACCCGATTCTGATTGAATTCTGTGTTTCGAATTTCCGATACCGTTGACGAATTTTTCGATTTTTCGATATATTTTAAAATCTCTGCTTTTATTGGTCAAAATTAAAACATATCGGAATTTGGTTTAGAAGCATTACAATCGATCTAATTATACGGTTTATAAGTAAAATATTAGTTTAACGTAAATATATACGTAAAAGGGTAATTTTTAGCTAAAATCGTGAAGAAAGTATTATTTGCTTTTAATGAAGGGTATAATTACCTATTTGTAAAGTTTGTCTAGGTTTAAATAAGTTCCAAAATGGTTTGCATCCTAAAAAATATGTTCATACATTCGGTCCTTATTCGACAAAAAAGGTTCTACAAAAGCCTTGTCGACTACTAAATTTCGACTAAATATTTCCTCCACTACTAAATCTCGACTAAATATTTGGTTGACTACTAAATTTCGACTAAATATTTGGTCGACTACCAGATTTCGACTAAATATTTTCTCGACTACTCACTGGCCAATTTGATTTTTTCCTTAATTTGACTATACTACCAGTCGACTATTTACATTTCCATTATATTAGATATATATTTACCCTCTTTAACCGGCGGTCTCGAACATTCATGTTTCCCCGAATCCGGCACTGATCCACCCACACAACTACAAACTTTTTTGCTCGAGTAACCCTCCGCCTCCACACAATCACTATAGTTACCCGGTTTTCCCTCCGTACACTGCTTACTCTCCTGACATTCTCCCCCAATTTCATTCACAAGTGGCAAACAAGTCGTTCCATTTCTCCCAGGCACTGCTTCCATAACACATTGACATTCTGTTGTATAATAACAGAAGCTCAAATCTCCCAATTTATTTTTGCATTGCGCATCCACTTTACAATCGTCCCCAACATAGTTTCTCATTAAATGACAATCGTGTTCAATTGGATCATAAACAGATATTTCATCGTTGCAATGGCAAATACGCTCCTTGGAATCTCCCGAGTTATCGGGTACACAATCGCTTAGCATTCCAGGTATTCCGTGAGTACACTGTTGTTTCACTTTGCAAGTTTCCCCGATTTGTAATCGGATTGGTTCGCAGGTGACTGGACCGTCGTAGCTTTCACGTACTATAAAGTGGTTTCGATTACAGAGGCATATTGAAAGTACATCGTCACATTCCGTTTTTTCTTCGTAGTCATCGCAATCTTCGTCTATGATACACTTTTCACTCACTCCTACAGCTTGGCAAATTGATGCCAGTTTAATTAACAGAAGAAGTAACGGTAACAGATGATCTCGTCGAAACATTTTGTTCTTCTTTTATGTTAAATACTAGCATTTCAATGGAAATTGTACAGCATTAGTATTTTTGAGGAGGTTTTAAATTTTATTACTTACTTGGAAATGACCAGGTTAGTAAATCAGTGGGTTGTATAATAATTTAATTTAATTATTACCAGTATCCCAAGATTTAATTATGCAAACTTATTAGGAACGAGTTTATTTTAATATTTTTTTGAAATGGAAACAAGTGAGATGCTTTTTTACATGCGTTTAAAATTTCCTTAAAAATTACCGATAAATTCAAATCGATTAATTTAGAATTTTTCTAATAAAACTCGCAATTAACGCTATCTATTTTTTGCAATTTTGGTTATATGAAACATATTTACTAACCTAGTAACTGTGACATAATAATCTTTAGAACACTTGAGTCAAATCACTGATTTTATCCTTTTTTTAAGGTCTGGAATTTAATTATTTTACTTCTCGCATTTACTAGTTTTTGCACAATTCTATACCCGTGACTTATGCAAAATATATGGTAATTGGTATTTTCTAAGTTTCTTCCTGGATTTACTAAAGTCAATTAGAGTTTAATTTATTTGGTGCTTCCACAAGGAATGTATTTTGAGATTTAGTTATTCATATGTACGCATACTGTAAATACTTTCTAGCCAAGATTAGACATTATCACATAAACAAGTCGTTATTTACCGGATATCATTTCATAAACAAACAATGGCCTTTTAATGCGTACAATGGTCATTAAATAATTACAATACGTATGAATTTTAGACAAAGTGTATTGACAAAGTCCAAATAATGCATCTATAATTTGAACCAATTTACTTGTTCACAAATAGTTGACTAATTCACACATTATCATTAAATGATAAAAGAATAGGCTATTAAAATGCATCAAGTATGTAAGCTAAACTGATAATGGATTTTAGGTACAATGATTTTACTTCGTAATTGTAACAATTCTAAAGAAAAAAATATTACAAAACAAGCATCTTTGCTTATTAATGAACCAAGAAATATTTTAGGAGCAATAAATTTGTTATTGCTTTTTTTTCACTTTTCCTGTGTTTAATAACGAATGTTTGATGATCTTAGTTTAGGTTTGTGTTATAAATATCCAATTATTTTAATAAATTGGCGATAATTAAACCCAGTTTTCTTGCAAATAGTATTATTAATATTTATTAAAAAGGCTTTCCGGTGAAGCTAAATTTTTATCATCCGGCCAAATTGCATCATAATCATCACATCACAAAATGCAAATTTTGAACCAAATTTTCAGCCTTTTAGAAGCCAAAATTGGACATTTTTGTGTAAAAAATTATCTTTACGATTTTTTGTCTGGTTTAAGTATACATAGTTACTTAAAATTCATTTGGGGAATTTAGGAGTAAATATTGTGATTACCTTATATATAATTTTCGTCATTTAGCCTACTTTTTATTGCATGTTATGTTGGTTTAAGAGCATATTTTGATGATTTTATAGCGCATATGTAAGCGCATAAAATTACGGTTTTTAGTTTATTGAAAAACTGGGTCTAGTGATAACAATGAGTAAAGTGATTACTTTGCAGTTGTGCATGTTTACAAGTTGAAGCGAATGGCTAACTCAACAAAGTATTTTGTCTCAGTGTTCAGTTCCTTGATATGTTGTTAATGCATTTGCATTGAAAAAACATATGTATCTGTACAAAAACAATTCGAGAGAATGTTCCGTTGAGATTCCATATCCAAATATTTCTTAGAAACGTCATCGAATCTCTTTGCGTACTAATTACTTGTTCGCCGAAAAATACTAGATATGTACCCAAATATGATATAAGAAGTTCATGCGAAATCTTTTCCTTATCCTAATGACCTGCTCATATATCAAAGTAAACAGACCTAATGAACTTACAAGTTCACACGCTTTATAACATAATTTGTTTGTTTTGTCTTCTTTCTCGGAAATTGTGAAGATTTTTTAAAACAAAGCCATTAAATTAAATTGACACATGATTACTACTGTATTATTTCATAAAAATTTCGTGGAAGCTTAACTAGTTTTTTCAACGCTACATTTTTTCCCTGACATCAGAAGTTCAGTTTTTCTAGTATTTTCCACAAATTTCCATTCTAATTTTTTTACGTACATAAATATACAATTATTTTAGTATAAAACCCGAAAGATGAGAAAACAATTTCATTCAAAGTTGAGCTATCTAACAAACCACAACTTAACCTTTACAAAAAAGTTCCCCAAGTTTTTGTCAATTCATCTTAACCGAGAATGCCATCCATTAAGGCTGTTGTCATGGTAGCACTTGTGTGTGCAGTTGTGATGGAATTTCCAGGTGAAGTTTCAGCACGGCAAACTCCACCAACCCGTTCACCAAGTAAGTACCAAAAATAGTTTTTCACCGAACAAAATTATATTCGATACAAAAAAAGTCGAAAATACAGCAAAAACATACACATAATTTGTATATTAAAAAATATTTTTTTATTCCAGCGACATTTGGAACAACTCAGGATCCTAGAATACAGCATTTGGCTACACTCACTGTTCCAACTCACGAGCCAGGCGGTGGTGGAGCTCATAGTAGAACAGGAAAATAAATACTGCCCTAACGTTCCCAAAAATAATAACGATTTAATATTTTATTTTGTATAAAATATCAAATTATAATAAGTTTGAAATATTACCTTAAAAATAACACCATAAAATTACATTAATGTTTTAAAGTTGTGACATTCAATGTTTTATAACCATGGTTACACTAATTTGCTGGTCAGCTTTTATTCTTTTTATAAACATTACATTCTCAAATATTGTGGAGGTCAAACGTCGTGTATTATGGATTAGTCATGTGACATATCATTCATCATTTTGACATTTTGTACAAACCTGTTGCAATGCATCATGCGCTAAACTCATGATTTTGAGAGGGTAAAAAGGTAAGTGTTTAATACGTGTAGAAAGATAAGCATGATAAATGTTTTTGATTTAATCAAACTCGAAAAAACTTCCGTAAATTGAGATAAGGTTCAAATATATTGAATTTGAACATTCACCTTCATATAATCCTTATCAATTGACAAATGACAAAAATTTCACTTAATGATTATCTGATGAACATAAAATTTATGTAGTTGTAATTTGTTGGAGATTCGCAATATTAAATAACATTATGTATCGTTCATCAGTTATCCAAATATTTAATCAATATATTGACGAATATGTCATAGTTGCAAATATGAAAGTATTCTGTGATAAGATGGGAAAACCAATTGGTTTATTCCAGATAATTGAGAAGTTCTTCTAGTTCATTCGTTCATTATAAATTCTTCTGACAACCAAAACAGTTACCAATATTTTTCAGTCGCAAAATATTTTAAAATGATCTCCAAACGTTTTACTCATATTTGCCTAGCAACTTTGTTGTTAGTTTTCTCTCAAGTTTTTAGGGAAGCCACCGCCAAAGAATTGGGAGAAGAGTGCGCCAGTTCCTTGGAATGTGAAAATGGGTCATCCGGAGACCTCAGTGTTTGTGGACCCGACTATACTTGCATTTGTAACGCCAACTCTGTACCAGACCACCAAAATACTACATGCCTTGAAAAAGTTAACGTAGTCGAAGGTCCCTGCATAATCACCGCACAGTGTACCCAAGGTTCCCTAGGCAACCAAAGTTACTGCGATCTTCTAACCGGAAACGTGTGCCGATGTAATTTACTCACCTCCATCCCGAATTCAGCAAGAAACAAATGTCTACCGATAAGAAGTACTATTGGCGTCCCCTGTGAGGAAACATTACAATGTCAATTATCAAACTCTGTATGCTCTACAAGTAAACTATGTGATTGCCATGTGAACTTTGTACCAAGTAGTCCATTAGATAGTTGCTTACTCATTATTAACGAACTTGGAAGGGGTTGTGTGGAAAGTCAGCAGTGCTCAAGTGGAATACCAGGTAGCCTAAGTGCTTGTATTGAAAACGAGTGTAGATGTATTGAAAACGCGACAAGTGGACAAAACGAGCACGTTTGTAGGGCAACCGCAATGTATGTTGGGGATAGCTGTGAAATAACAGCTCAATGTACGGTAAATTTGGAACATAGCTATTGTCAGGGGAATAAGTGTGTTTGCTTACCGGGAGCTGTGACAAGTGGTGATGGAATGAAATGTTTGTTAAAAGCTTATCTTGGAGAGGATTGTGAGGAAGATAACCAATGTAGTCATGTGGAACATTCTAAATGTTTGGTAAACGAGGTGGATGATAAAATAACCTGTCAGTGTGATTCCGGCTACATAGCAGATCCATCTGGTAGAAAATGTGAACCTGAGTATGAAACTGTAAAGGTTGGCCAGCCTTGTACTGATGGCAGTTTGTGCCCGGGAATCCCAGGAATATCTTCTGGTTGTTCTGCATCTGGTTACTGTAGCTGTTTTGGAGGATTCGTGCAAAGTAGGAATTTAGATGATTGTTTGCCGATAAGGGATTCTTTGGGAGATAGCTGCGTGCAAAAACAACAGTGCCAGCTAGGTGAACCTGGAATACACAGTACTTGTGCGAATAATGTATGTAATTGTACGAGTAATGCGATAAGTGTAATTGGAGGCAACACGTGTTATAGGAAAGCTATCATGGTGAGAGATCAATGTATTCATCAAGAGCAGTGTATTGCCAATTTGGGTCCAAGTATCTGTATTGAAGGAATATGTCAATGTTTTGAAGGATATAAGCAGTCTGCAGATAACACGAAATGTATTTAAATATACATTCAACTAGAGCATTGTAATTTAAAAAAAATGAATAAAAATCCGTTTGATTAAAATTACGAGTTAAATTGAATTTAAATCATTTCCTAATTTACACTTAAATTTAGACTTTGAATTTGCTTTAATAATAACTATCCAGAATTTACTAAAATTTGCATTTCATAGGCCAGAGAACTTCCAGTACAAATTGAAAAACAAGTAAGACAACACAAAATGAATAAAACAGCCAAACATATCTGAAATCATAAAACTTTCCAACAGCCATGCTTCCTCTTTCATACATACTAGCTATAGATTCTGACAATCGGTAACTTCTCGACGAATACAATGCTACCGGAGTGTACTTAGAAACAAGTTGATGCACAAATGAAACCCAGCTCCAGCTATGGTTAAACCTACTTGCAGATACAAATTCTAATAAAATCTTTCGCTGCATAAATATTTCCAAATGATGACTTTGATAACTATACATACCAGATTCCACTATCGTACCAAGTCTCATGCCGAAAACGTTAGCAAAACAGTTTTTAAATTTGCTTTGCCAGATATATATTTCAGAGAAGACTGCTGGGTCATTATTTTCTAGAAGTAAATATTTCCCAAATAAAAGCATTACAAGTTTCGAATACAGCCAATCTGAATGCGCACCAGCTTTGACGGATCTAGGATTCGTTATACAAATCCAAGCAAATCGAGTCCATGTCGTACAAATTCGCTTGAACATTTCAGTTGCATTATTTAAATTTCGATATTTTTGAACGTTTTTCCGACCAGCAAAGAATTTGCCATAAACTTGCTCACACAATTCCTTTTCAGCGTCGCTAAGCCAGTTCGTTAGAGCAAATTGATAACAATGATGTTTCCAATTTCTAATTAGAGGCTCTACGAAATGTAAATCTATGGATGCCTGACACAGTGATATTTCATGGTTAGCCCTTTTTGGATTAGCAAGTGTCAATATATCATTTATACCATTACGGCGGGACCACATTCTCTTCGAGGTCTCGTTCGATAGTTGCTTTAGAGTTCTGCTCGCATTTAAAATCGATTTACGCATTTGAACAAATTCGTATTCTGTTTTAAAGTCGGTTAACAAGTTCAAGCTGCTGTTGTAAATCAATTTATTAAATGATTCCGGTATTTCCGTTGGATCACGGTCCTTGGACATATAAGTGTATAATGAGGATGTATACATGCTTCGTAGCAAATGGCATGCATACATCCAAAGGATGACCAAATACCAATTGTGGAAATTAATTGCTCGCCGTTGGTCATCCTCCTGCTCTAAAATGATTGCATAAAGCCAGAAATATGTTCTTTTCAGCATACCCGTAATTTTTAAAGTGCCACCTAGACAGAACATTGTAAACAGCAAAAGTAGCCATTCGAATGGATTAAGTGGGGAGAGCAACTGAAAAGCGTTCAAATCAAAGTTTTCAAGCTTGTCTCGTTGTTTATTAGTAAGCACAGAATATCGAAATCCGTAAAATTGAACACCAAAAGGATAAAAATATTGCAAGGATGGGCTTCCACTATCAAATGTGTTTGAAGCGGGAATGTTGTGTTTACAATATTCAGATGTACAGTTTATCGATGCGCCTATCATGAGCAAAATGCATTCTTGCACTTTAGGCATTCGATATGGGTTCCAATCTTTCGTTTTCAAATTTGTGTAAGGGCACAACGAATCTGGTTCCCAGGTGTATACATCTTTCGACCAAAGTGTCATAGACGCCGCTTTACCTTGATATAAGTTTTTCCTTAACAATTTCTTTCCAATCGATGTTTCAAATTTATCAACGGCAACAAATTTGAGGGTTTGAGAGTTTAGCCAACAAGTTTCTAGAGATGGTGGGCATGGAACAAAAACTCGATTATCGGATCTACTCAAAATAAATATATGCGAGCTTGGAATAAAATCTGTAACCTTAATATAAAGTTCTTTATAACTTCTATGTGAAATATTGACTTGGAATATTAAATAATCAGCATAATATGTCATTTGAGGTTCTGGTTTCTGGTTCTGCAACTTTTTCGAGTATCTATTCAACAAGTTAAAATACGTTTCTAAATTTTTATAGTCGAACCCAGTCAACATTGGTATTTGCACTGTGCAAATATTTTTGTATTTTATGGGTGTTAGTGTTGTATGATATATTCTTGTAATGTACTGCAAATCGACTTGGGTGAATGACAAGTTGTGCACACTCAATTCAGAAAAGTTTGTAAGAATTATTGGAATGTTTGACTGTTGAGTTATGAACGAATAGTGGAAAAAATAGAGTTGCAATTCTTTTATTCCACTATACATCCAAAATAGATGAATAGTGCAATATTGAAAAGTTTGAAGAAATTCCAGAAAATACGGGAACATATTTAGGCATTTAATGCGTTACGAAAGAAGTATACTACAAGACCTAGCCAAAGGTGAACTTGTCATTTGATTTTTTAAGTAAGGACAAAAAAATAATTGCAAACTTATTAGACCGTTACATTTGGATAGTGTTTTTTAACTCACTGACCGTAGCTTTATGTAAGTGTGATTGATTATTTCGCTTAATTTGTATACATAAAACTTAAAAAGTAGATTAGAGGGACAGTTATTATTATACATTTACGTATGTATTTTTTGTTTCATAACCAAACCTACTTAAGTCAAGTCAATCCATCTTTATATGGCAGAGGATATATTGCTGACTATTTGATCTGATTAAAAGGACCACTTTACACATCAACAAGTGCTTACTTTAGAGTATGTATGACTTACTTATGTTTAAAATAATGGAAAAGTCTCGTCCAGTATAAGTTTAAATAAATTTGTTATTTAACTGATATTCTGTAATATAAACAAATGCTAATACCATGAAACTGGTTGGAACAATATCAAGTTATGGTTGTGTTAACATATCTGGAGTGAGTACGCTAGAAACTCAAGCTTAGGAAAACGTTCTAATACGTCATAGAAATCAGAGGAAATATCAGAGTATTTTTTACTACTAAAAGAGTAGTTATATATTTTTATGCAAAAATGTCTAATAATGTTTTGAACGACATATTACTTATAAAAATTTAAATGCGCTACCACAATTTTGTAGTCTTGATCTATAACTTGTTTTAAGTTTTTGATCGGTTTTGAAACTGGGTTTACAATTGCAAGTGATGTTATTTCATTTTCGTAAACAGCCCATAACAATAATGCCCCCAGAACAAGGTAAATATACATTCTACTTCTGCCACTAGGTATACATCTAGGTTCTCTTGTAAACAGAGAGTATAAAAGTAGCAATTGCTCAGCAAAACGAATGAGTAAAATATAATGGTTAGCTATAATATTTTTGTGATTGGTTATTAATGTAATAGCAAGTGCGGATCCCAAAAGACAAGATAACAAACACCAGTAGAAGTAGTTTGGAAAAGGTAATGTCCAAACCAAATAGTTCTAATACTTAGTTGTCCCAATGTCGGATTTTGTTGCAGAACAATACAAAAGTTGGCTTGCTGAGTAATGGTTATAATGTAAGCCAAGTCTTTCGAATAGTGGAACTGCATTATAATTATAGTACAATATGTTCGGTACTATGAATTGGTCTTGAAGCGTTTGCTCAGGTGCGAAGGTAGAATCAGAAAGCGTAAAATTGTGAATTTCAGACAATGTAAATCCAATTGAAACAGCGTTGCTGCAGTAAACTGTGTTTTTCTGCACCCCATAATAGTTCCTTTTGCAATGAGACAAGTGTGCAGAGTGTAATTTTGACGTAAATATATTCTCTCTCGAAAGTGTCTTTTAAAATGGACAAAGGTATCTTAACCTCCTTTGTAGCAATTCGGAAATGGTCTTGATGAAATTGAAACGGCTTGAGAAATGCTTTTAGCAAGTCCCAAATTACTGGTGTATCTGAATTCCAATCGGTTTCACAGTAGTTGTTACATTTTATAATTGTTGGGGCTATCTGGAATGCGTTTCGTGAAACGGCTATTTCTATTTTTACTGCGGCGAAATTCAGAAAGGTAAGACTAGTTGTTGATGACACTAAACGAAGTTGTTGCTTGATCGTCATTGTTTGTTTAATTTAGTTATGTAAGTAAAAGTGTAATTTAAAGCTCAAAATCGACTGATTTCTTTTAATCTATTTGGAACACGTTTGGTTCCTTAAGTACATCCGGCAAAGAAAATCGTTTCACTTGATATTGACTATTTTTGGATCTAAAACAATTTGACTGCTCACCTTTTCCCCAAAATTTAAACTTACAAATTGTACTAGTACAACTCAAAACGCAATTTACTGTGAGTTCAATTGCATTCAAATCATGACAAATAAACACTGCTAACGAAAAAATCAATCCAACTGCAAGAATGAATGAGAGAATATACACACCAAACATTCTAGAATTAGCTATAGTTCCGTTATTGAATTGGTAATATTCCGTCGCATTACCTGTACTATATTCACTATGTGTTTTTAGAACTACAAGCCACTTAATGTACTTTTGCCACCACTCCACTATGCCAGAATTAAAGGAAACCCTTATTTTTAGCATAAAGTTTGGTGGAAAGTATCCAAAGTATTTATATCCATACAAGTTTTCACGAATGACGTCCTTGCCGTAGAACGCTGGCTGTTTCGAAGACTTCAAAGTGGTAAACAGCTGGAGTGCCATAGGTTCTGGTAATATCATAGCAGTTTTGTTGCACTTGCCCATGTGCATCAACAGAATTTGATCAATACTTTCCCAAGTACCATAATAACCCGACTTAGTTTTCCACTCTGTCATCATTTCTGAGTTGTTGAGATAATACCAAGTTTTCTGAGAAAATTTATCTTTTAAAGCTTCCAGTTTGTTTTTAAACATGTTATAAACTATATTCGTTATATGATGCCAGAATTCAGACACAAGAGGAAAAGCCTCGTGTCCATTTGTTCGGAGAAACTCTGCTTTGGGATGGGTGTTCTTTTTTATCCAAAACCATTGTTCTTTAGGAACTTGAAAATGCCGACACAGTGTCCTAAAATCGTTTTGCACTAAGCTGGTGAAGGTGTCAAAGGGAACTAAATTGGGCTCCACTGTAAGATTAGTTATATTTTCCCCCTTGTACGCATTGCTAAGTACAAGACATAAAAAAGGAAAACAAAAAAGGAGCCATCTCTCTTTCGCGGAAACACGTTGAAACAATTCCGAAGACTGCTCCAACATAGACGCAGTCAACGAAAAGTTCAAATAAACAAAACTTTTGTGCGTTTTTGAAACTAAAATTAACAATTTTGCAATCACAGCGACAGATAGAAACATGAGCAGCCATGTTAGGGTATCAAATGCGAAAACCAATTCATTTATTTTGAATATCCAACTTGGGCTTTTTCTGTGACAACTCACGAATCGAAGCTGGCCCCTAGAAAATACTAAACCAATTTCAGGAAAGAATCCCAAGGAAGTTTCAACGAGTCTAAAAAAACCTGGACGGAATTTCGCAGAGTGTGTAACTGGTTCACGACAATCTTTAATCGAAGTATCTTTCCAATAATTGTAGTTGCCAAAGTTGAACAAAAACTCCAAGGTTACATTTTCAGGGGAAAACAGTTGAATTAGATGAATGTCAACTGAGTACGGTAAAAATAAAATATTAACCTTTAAATCCAACTTCGAAATGTGTTGTAAAATGTCTTTTTGATATTTTGCTCCGTTATTCCTTAAAATATTTTTGTATGATAATAAATTATCCCAATACAAAACGACTCTTATCACTGGTAACTGTAAATGTGCAGTTATGACTTGGTATATTGTCAACAGCGAATCTAAATCTATTATGCTGGTTGGGATTTCAACCATTTCCAAAGGGTGGCATCTATTACAGTACGGACAAAGTACACTTAACTGCTTACTGTTTGGAAAAGTTTCAAGGATCAATATAATTTCCAAATGTCGACCGTAAACACCGCTGCCTAGAACAGTGGAAATCCATTTATTTTTATGATTGTCATTTAAACAAACTGATCCGACAACTTTTTTGCAAACTAGAAGAGATATTTTCATAACCGTATTTACATAATTTAATTCGTTTTGACGTTCGCCGAAATTCCACCAATGAAAATCAAAAGCCCACCAAAATGGATCCTTTAGTACGCGATATTTGCTCCAAATCACTTTGGTGTACAAGTGAGGAGACACTTGTTCATTTGGTGGATGCAAGTAAACAATTAAATCGCAGCATGTCTTTTTATTTGAAAGTCTAAATGGATCTTTAAACCACTGGTGAGTGAATTTGTAACTAATTCGTAATTTGTTACGTATATCTTGTGTCATCGTTACGTTTTTATGTAATACCAAGTTTATTAAAAACTCTTTGTTTAGGTTCGGTAATTTTGTTGGAAACAGATTTTTAATATATGGCGCCGAGTCGTAGTTAAGCAAAACAACTGGCTGTAAAAGTAAAGAAATATTTATATTGTATTGTTGTAAGTTAATTATATGCTGTAAACACTCTCTAAATCGATTCAAAAATTCCAAGTGGTTTTGCGGAATGCTTTCCAACGAAGGTTTGGAGTCATCACTGTTGCACAAACCCATGATTACAAGGCAATAAACAGGAATTAAGTGTTGAAATACTAATCGTAATACGCTCTTAGATTTCATTTTTATTTTGCTGAATAATGCTTTTAATGACACTATTCTAACAGAGTTTCAAACCAATAAATATAATAATATTTTGTCAAAGATTCTGATTTGGAATAAATGTTCGAGAAATCACTCTAAGAAGACATCAAATTTTTAACTTGTTTATTTCTAAGTTTATATATTTGTGAAGCTTTGATGAATTTTGCAACGCTATGAGGTTTGGAAAAGTTTGAAGAAGTTCTAGGAAAACGGGAATAAAAACTGGTATTCCATAATGTAAGAGTGAAAAAACATGTATAATGTAGAAAAAGGCAAATCGAACAGGAAACACTGAAGTTGGTATTTTTTTTTAAATGTACAAAAACGAATTAGAATTTTATTGAGCCGTTATATTTGCACAGTTTTTGTCGATTTGCAAGTTATTAAAGTAATTTATTACTTGGCTAAAGTTGTATACATTGATCTTAAAAACATGTTTGGAAAGGCTCAATAATAATTTCAAGTGTACTGAAGAGGTTAAGTAAAGTTTTGTTTCGGAATTAAACGTACTTCAATCCATCTACAAAGTTATTTTTTTATTTAAGATTTTTTAATGACGCAGAACCAAAAACGGACGAAGCGAATTAAGCAAATACTTAGCAACGCAACCAGCATTCCATGGTTTTATGGTGTGTGACGTATTTAAAACTGGAGAAAACGATCGCTTAATGCAAATTGAACGAAATTTGCTATTTTAATTGAAATTGCACTGGAAGAGTTTATCCTAGGCATAACATTTCTCTACGCTTTAAAACAACTAAACTCTGAGTCAAAACCTAAGAATAATAGGAAAAATGGCCAAATTTCAGAAATTACTGCAGATAGCTTTATGATATTTGGGCCAATTACTCATGTTTGGAGGATGTATTGATGCAATAACAGAACATGGAATATTTCCTGCTATAAGGCCGTAGCGGTGACATTTTCGATTTTCGCCTGAGTCAAAACCTAAGAATAATTTTTTTGATTGTGTTTCTCAAAAATATATTATTTATTTTTTCCGATCAAAATGTACACAAAGACTAAGTTTTAGACACTGATTTCAAAATGCTATGCATCATGAAAATCCGTCAATGGAGACCAGAGCTACAAAATGTACAGTCCCTATGGAAAACAGCGCCACCTGGGGGGAAATGCATCGTACAACTAAAATTTGAAACTTTTGAGTAAAATCGATTTCAGAATCGGATTCTGAACTAAATTTGACATGATGGAGTTTACTGTACAAACCAAAAATCAGTTTTTTTTAAACAAGATAGCTTTGAAATTTCGAAACATACAGTTGCGCATTTAAATATAAAGGCAATACGACTTTTCCTTTCATTATTGAATATGTTGCGAAATGTGATAGAAATGATTCTTCTACAAAGTATTAGTTATATTCTAAATTTAATGCAAAATTCGATTCTGAAATCGATTTTACTCGAAAGTTTCAAATTTTAGTTGTACGATGTTTTGTAGTGATTTCGCACATTAGTGTAGCATACCAAGTTTTGAATTCGCCGTTCCGTATGGACCAAGGTTAAAACCAATTGGCTTGCAGGCACTCATCAACATCTTGTCTTCTCTCCTTACCAGAAACGGTTTCCAGTAGAGTCGGAAGATTTTCGAATCTGTATATAGAAAACTCCCCACAAACGTTAGCAAGAGAGCACTCCCAAAGCAGATTACAGCTATTGCTGGAGCTAACATGGATGTAAACAAATTCAGCACCGAATACATCTTCAACGTCAAGTACGCTCCAACTGATCCCAAAAGCAACCCAACAAAAATCAGTGCCGATGCAAAATCTCATTGGATATTGTTCCCCAAGATCAATATTACTTGCATCGTTCGAAAACGCTTGTAGCAACTCCAAAAATTGTGCCTCGGACAATCATGAAGTGACGATGTGTGAAAATGGATTGCCGATGATTATCTTAGCACGCCTTCACTTACAACGAAAACATAGAGCAATAACGATAAAGTATTTGCAAGAGTGTTGGTTGTTAAAATAAAGTAAACTATTGACGAGGAGGACTTGGTTTCCCAGAATATATTGAAAAGGTTCATACGAAATCGCAGACGGTAAAAGTGCGACTCCAGGCAGCACAGTGAAAAATGTGATCGACAACGAGTAAACAAGAAGTTCCATAATATTTGTTTGCACCAGGAAAAATGGAAGTTGAATCACAAGATCGACTAAAATTGACGATGAGATTTTCTGAGGATAAGCTTGTAAAAGTTTAAAGAGTTGATTTGTTACATATTGAATGTCGGTTTTATGTTGTTGTTGTGTGAACCAGGCAGGAAAAATATCAACGTGGCAGTTAGGCACAGCAAGTAAACAATTAGTTGATCAATGTGATTTACTGTAAAAGACGTGGAGTAAAAGAAAACCCAAGTTAAGCGTTAAATTAGAATAGGAATAAAGAAAAGGAGTAGTGTCAAAAAAATTAAGACCCGAAGAGTTTTGAAAAAATTATTTCGGTGTAATTTACTTTCCACCACTTTGAAACGGGAATAGTTCACTGCATAAAGCGGGGAACACACCTACTGCGTTTTTCATGCGTCCGCAAAAAATACGCTGGGCGGATGGCGTTTGCCGAGACACATTACGCTGCGTAAGAAAATTGTGGAGCCGATTCTTTGCGTTGCGATAAAAAAATACGCATGCGCAAAGCGGGTGCTGAGACACATTTAGAACTTTGCACACGCGGATTTCGTCTGCTGCAGACAAATTGAGAGGCCAACTCATACTTTTTTAATTGGATTTTTTTTTAACTTTTCGTGCGTATTACGAGCAAGACAACTACTCGTATGCTTGTTATTGTTTCGCTGTTCGGAATTTTAACGTAGTTTGAAAATCATTTTTAATGTTTAAAATATTTCTAAAATGTCATGTCATTAATATTGATTTTGTATTCTTAAGTTCATTGATTTAATTGCGATTAATTCAATTGATTGCAATTAAATTAATTAACAAGGTCAAGACCCGATGGTTTGTGCATGTATGAAATACAATGAAAAGAGTAGTAAACATTGTATTTCTACAATATCAGCTGATCAAAGTGCGTTTTTGTTCGACAGCAAATTGCGCAGCGTATGATGTCGCCGCATTGGAGTTTTGGTGTGTCTCCAAAGACGCAATACGCTGCTGACGCCGTATTTTTTCCGGCGTATGCCGCGTTTTTTTTACGAAAAAACGATTAGGTGTGTTTCCAGCTTAAGGAATTCGAAATATTTTTTGCAATAGGGTGTGTACTTTATATGCTGCTCGAAATGGCAACTTTTCTGAATTGACTAGGCAAGATTATTTATATTTAATGCTTTAAATTTAAACCCACTTGCAGTCAATGCCAGTTCAATAAATAGCTTTTGGGAGCAACTTGACACAGTGATGCTATCTGTACAACACACGAGATGAATTTGGTGTCGGATCCAGGCTGTGTTCCATATATTTTACTAACAACTTAAATCTATACAAAATCTTTATTTCACATATCTGATACTCTCTATACAATTATAATGAGCAAATATTCAGAAATGTAATGGAGCAATCAAATGAAGTTATAAAATATAGCCCAAACATAAGGGTGTGCATTTAGGAATCTAAAGATGACAAGCTAAATGTTAGTTATGTAAATTGAATGATTGTTTTCTAACCACAATCTATGATTAATCTTCGAAGCGTTTTATTTGGTGGTTTCGTAAAATTGAGGCAATTCTTTGACCTATAATGCGTAATTCTGGCACAAAAGTATCCAGTAAAAAGCTACATGTACATAAATCGTAAATAACTGCTTGGCGGCACTAGTTTAAATTACAATTGATTTAGAAGTTCTAATTGAAAAATTGGAAATGAATGAGGGTAAACATACAAAGTGTTTATCGTTATTTATGAAGTTGGATGATTATGAATGAGAAATTATTGAGAACAACACACACAAAAATATCTTGCACCGTTGGAACTACCGGTTTCGGATTTTATTTATCCTTCATCAGGTTCTATTAGAAATAATGAATAAATAGTTAACTTTACAAGATACGCTCAATTAAATAATTATTTACCTTAAAAAAATATAACATACATATTAGCAACTACGACTCTTACCCCTGCACGGTTTTCTTATCGATGTTTTCACTTTGGTTAAAATTTAGTTGAATTACTTAAAATTACATTTAAATACAAAAATAATGATAGTCAAGTTTAATTATAAATTTTAAATTTTAGTGAACAGCTTTAAAATTATTTTTCTATTTGTGTTCACTCTTTTCTTCCATCTTATATGTATGTGTGTAAATGAAAACACACATAACTTTATGTTACGTATATAATGATACCATTTTACTAAAAAAAGCTAGTAGCAGTGAACCGAATTAGACTTTTACTTGTAACAAAACCATATTTGATGTTGATAAAACTACATAATTTAGGATTTATAATTTGGGGGTACAAGTTATTTTTTAGTTTTATATCGTCATATTATTCTCGTACACAACTAAAAAAAATGTTGAAAAATTGATAAACCGTGTAAAACTTGGAGATTTTTCAGTTTATTTCAAAGTGTCATTTCAAAAGTTCGTTTAAACTTGTGCCGCAATTCCATAGAAATGAAGCAGGAATATTTATATAATCGTTCAAAAAGTACAAGGAAAACATATTTAGCTTTAAATATTTAAATGACGAACATTCTTGTGTACGTATTGGCTACACGAATTCAAAAAGTGCTTTAAGTGCTAGAGTAATACACAATTATTTAATGTTATATCAAGATATAATATAAATTCTACATTTGGAATTGAGTATTGGACAATAATATATTCTTAAATTCTTGTATTTCATAAACCTAATTTATTTGAAAGAACTGTTGTCCACTAATGTGGCAACGTCTTTTTTGCTAGCATACCAAATCAAATACCACTATTTGGGAAAAAATTTCGTTGAGAATATTTATTCCAAAGTATGTTAGTAAACAAGCAAGAAATTCCAACATTCAGGTATTCTGATTTAACGAAGTATCAAATGATTTCAATATAGTGAACCTAATAGTGAATTAAATTGTAACTTGGGTTAATTTTAACTTGAATGTAACACTTTGTTCTAAACTGAACCCATCAAAATTAAGTTAACGGCGTTGTCTACTATATCATTACAAATTGACATACCCAATTTTGGAGTCAAAAGACCATAAGGACCAATCTTAAGACCAATTACTGGACATGACCGAAGTATCTGTTTATCTTCTTTTTTCATTGCAATTGATTTCCAGTGTTCCTTAAACATGACTCCATTTTGATGCAGACTACCAGCCAAATTTGTAAGGAATATTGTAAGCGATAAACTTATTAGTAACATTGTTGGAGCAGCGAGAAACACAAGAAACGACATTGAGTGATACAATTTAAGCACCATAAATGCAGCACAAGATGCCAGTAAAATGCCCGCAAATATTAGTACAGTACCAAATGAGCTGTATACATTTCCACTTAATTGACATACTAAAGTTGCTACCCGAAATTTTTGACAGGCAACCTTAAAGCATCTTCTAAATGTGGTATTTTGTTCATCCACTTCAGAAAACATTCCAGATGAATAAGCTTCCAGTCCTTGTAATACACCAGCTAGAATTAAAATGATGGAAAATGTGTATTTTGCTCCATATAAGAATATCAAACCATCAACAATTCCTTCCAAAATCTTGATGAACCATGACTGCCCAAGAATTAATTGAAGAGGTGTATTAGATCGTTTAAGCGGAGAAACAAGAAAAGCCAGTGGAGCGGGGGAAATGCATAAGCAAATTCCATAAACATAGCACTCATTTTTTGTTATTCTCCAAAGTTTGGGTTTTGAATTGTAAGGTTTTTTGACTTTGGTCTGGCTTGTCGTTTGGTTTGGTGGTAGAAGCTTGAAATTTTGGTTGACAAGGTACACGAGTTCATTGAGATACTCAGTTGCTGTCCAGCAACTAGTTGCAATGATTGGCATGACAATGGTATAAATTGCATATTGTACGGCATGTCTAAGGTGAGAGGAAGTAAATGTGTCCCAGTTGAAAAACAGCCAAGCGTTGTACCAAATTACAATTGGACAAATCAAATATTTTGAATAGCTAACCAGCAAGAATCGTATAAACCTGTGGTGAGGTTTAATGAAGTCTCTGCTTTCTAGCAGCGCTAGTTTCTCCACCTTTGGTTTGTAGGGTAAGGGAAAAGTTGTCTCAAGAAAGGTATGCACTTTAAGCACAACTTCAAGTAGCGACATTTTATGATTAAGACTGGTTTAAATTAAATCAAAATTATAGCTGGATTTTTTTTGCTTGGTCAAAGCCTGGTCAACTCAACGACAAGCAAGGGCAAAGTATTCTTATTTCTTTGGTTGTTCTGTGACGAATTTCAGCAGATCTATTTAAATACATAAATGGGTAAATTATAAATAGAATTTGAAAATATATCAGATATATTTTTGGTTATGGTATGGCTTTTGTAAATGCTGAATCTATTAATAATATACATAAGCTGAATTGCGAGTCAGAACCAATTTTTGAGAATTAGAGCTACTTCACGAACCAAATAAAGTACAAAAGCTAAATATACTTGCATATAATGTTTAAATATAATATTTATATCAAATAGTAGTTTAAAATTAACTGCTTTATATAATTTGACTTAGAATTATAGGGCACCGTGTATTATTGATTTTACAAAAGTTATAAAAAACAACTGAACTTGAGGAGCACGAAGTCAAATTGCACGTCTCAGAAAAATTATATTCCTGAGCTTATACTGATACTGTTAGAAAGACACTGAAGACCGAACTACTTGTTATACGTCTAAATGTATGCTTTATATGGTTATTTCGGGTAGCTTGTGTAACGAAATATTAATAGTTACATCTTTACTTTTATAACTAATATTAAGCAAGTATCGATGGGAGATTAGGGTACAAAATTAGCATGTGGTAGAAAAAAAAATTAAACTTAAGCTAACAATAGGAAAATATTATCCAATATTGATGAGAAATTAAATATAGAAATCTCTACTAGCTTTGAAAATGCTTATACCAAACTTAAACATAATGGTAGTTTAAAATATGCTCCAACGTATTGCAAATTTTGGCCGGGGAATTGATTTTTAGTTGAGGTATGAAATTGAATTATTTAGTGATATGCTAAAACTTTCTAAAATCTCTTTATTTATTCGAATTTTTGTTATATTATACAAGTCTTTTATATGAGTTTGTGTAAATTTAAACTATAGTCGATATCTCAATTTTAAATAAGGTACTCAAGACGGTAGTAGCAAAGAGAATCGACGGGCTTAATTTTTATCGGCAAATATCAATAAAGGAAACTGTAGTATATGCATAGCAAGCAATACTAGCCAGTTCAAGTACAAATAGCTATTGTGAGTAACTAGACACGGTGGTGTTATCTGTAGCACGCCTGACATGTATTTGGGAAGACCTGGGGTCGGATCCAG
>JAQFZG010000149.1:0-46157 GCA_034695465.1 Entomobrya nicoleti
CCAGCCCCTCCATTTCCACTAGCAGCTCCACTAATTTGAGCGGAAACTCCACTAACAAAATTATTAAAGGCTTGTTGGAGATTTCCACTCCCACTCAACCCAAAACCACCCGTCCCTGCTGATTGGGGAAAGCAATACCCATATGAAGATAAAAGGAGTATGGACACCCCAGCGGTCAAAATCAAGTTCTTCATATTTTCCCAAAAAATCAACAGAAATATTCACAAGCAAAAAATGTGTCTCCAAACAATCCTGACTCAACTGCCTCACTGAACGAGCCTACAAAATAACTCAGCTTTTTAATACTTCATCTGCAAATTATTACTGGACATTAAATTATATTTTATCAATTAAATTTATTTTTTCACGTGTTAATTAGCTTAGTTGCGCAATACAGTTATTCAATGCTAATAACCGGTTTTCGATTATGAAAATCATAATATATTTGAGTCGATTTATCACCTGACTTATGTTTCATAATTGATTATAAATTTATCTGGACCCATTGAATCCACATTTAATTAAATATGTTCATGATCTTATGCAATGTTTTATATTTTAGCTATTTTTTTTTAAACAAAAAATGTTTCAAGTTTCAAATGAACCGATAACTAAAAAATATTAAACTTTATAACTTGATACACAAGATTATAATATGATCATGCTCAAAATTGATCTCTGTGTTTCTATTGGTTTATTGAATTAAGTAAAATATTTTGAGTTGAAAAAATTTCAGAGAAATATGTTATGTAATGTTGTCATAATTAAAAAATGTATTTGTTTAGCACAGCACAACTTGTCGTTTCGGCAATTTTGACTACTAATTTGACCTTGATAAGTATTAATCATAAATATTTTAATGATAAAAGTGTTCACTAGTTTGTTATGGGTTTTTATAACATGGTCTTTAGTATTTATATGGTCTAAGTAAGCTTTTTTGACTAATACGAAGATAACCTCTTACGAACTTAACTACATAATACAAATTTATATTAAGTTGATTAATGTGCTTTGTAAGTATGACAGACTGATTTAAATATTTCAATGGCATATAATGTACACTTATAATACACAAATATAATGTTCATTCTAAAAGTTTACCAAACGAGTCAACCAGATTAGAAAAGTCAGGTCTATCTTTTGGATGAACGTTCCAGCAGTTACATAAAATGTTATATCTAAAATATAAAGTAAGTATTTCCATTCAAGTTTACATAATAAAAAATTAACTCATGATTGACTACAAAAACGTCACATGACTTACATTTCATCTGATGCCGATTGTGGTTTTGGTAATCGATATCCCGTTTCCAGAGTACTCACAAAATTTATATTCCAAGTTTTATCCTCATATGGTGTTTAAGCTGTTAAGGGTAAACCATAATGTATAATGTACTATTATAAAATTTCTTTTACTTAATGTTTACAAAAGGTTTAATTGGGCAACATTATTTTACCCGAGCTAAATATTTCCCAAACAGTGACACCAAAACTCCACACATCTGACTCCAATGAAAACTCAATATTACTTAGCGTCTCAACAGCCAACCATTGCCAGTTATTTGGTTCCTTCCCAATTTTTATACACTTTTCCAACTGATCAATTTTCCTGCCTAGTTTTCCATGTCCAAAAATCTTACACGTTGTTGACCCATCCAGTAATACATTTTTAGTGCACAAATTTCCATGGATTACTTTTTGATGTGAAATGTATTCCATTCCACAAGCAACTTCATAAGAAAACCTAATAAGATCTTTTGTTTCTATGTCACTTGTACTCTTTAAGTACCCATATAATGATCCTCCGTCACAAAATTCGGTAATAACCCACAAAACACCTTTTTCAATTTCTTTTGTGTGACAACCTATAAACCTCAATGTATTCACATGGTCACCAAGATAGCATAACAATTTTATTTCACTGAGCATCCATATTACTGTCTTTTTAGAGCAATTATTGTTTGCCACTTTTACAGCAACTTTTTCTTGTATTGCTGTAATGACTGCTGGACATACAGTGCTAAACTTTCCCTTTCCAATAATTATCTTTCTATTTAAAGTTAACTCTTTCTTATCGATTTCAAAATCGTTTTGAAAAACTAGACCGTCGAAAATATTTACAGTGTATTTATTATTCCGGCGTTCTAAAACTGCTCTTTTAATAGTTTCCTGTTGGCCATTACGGAATCGTTTGATATCCTTGATGGAAAGTCTCCTTTTATTTTTGCGTAAAACCCAAAATGCTATAGACATTGATATAATACCAACCAATGCTAAAACTCCTAGCAGTGTATACACTGTTTCGGAAGTCATGAATGGCTTGTGATGATGATGTTCGTTATTTAAGTCAATAATTGGAACCCATGTTGTCTCGTTAAGATAGTCAGCTTGATACTCTCGATATACTGTCAAGTCTTTAAGATTTATGTAATTTCTTATCTTCCAGAAACTACTCAAATTTTGTGTATTATTTTCTGGAGCAAAGGCTGGAAGAAGAAAATAATTTATATCGTAACCCTTCGCATAATTTGTTACATCTGAAAGGAACATTAGCAGATCTACAGTTTTGGAAGATTCATCGGTCGTTGCCCATTTTGGGTGTACATGAAAATGTACTTTTTTAATGTTAGGAAAGTAATACTGAAACATTTTTTTCAGGTAGAGATGCGAGTTGAAAAAATCTTGCATCATTTGCATTGATCTTGTGTGGGCTAGTACAATATCAGTTTCACAAACAATATAAGACGCTTTCTCCAGGTCTGCTGATGTGGTGCTATGAAAGATTTCCTGCTTGGTGAACTTCCCAGATAAAAACTGGTTTAGTGTTTTCTCACATGACTTTATAGTCAAGCCGATGTGGGTATCAGCCAAAGCATTCCTAAAACATAGAACACTATTTGTGTGCACATTTGTCTCAAATTGGATATTTCTTAATTTAAAAATAATTTTGTTCAAAATTTCATTAAAAGTTTGGGAACATTTTTTGGTACATTAAAATAAATAGTTTTTTCGCTTATGTTATTTAATTTCAAGATTTCCTTAAATTTTAAGCCTGTCAGTATTTGGAATAATGTATGTAGTTGATGCTGACGAGTTATGTGAATATTTACCGATGAAAACCTTCCAAGAGTAATTAGCAAAAGTATTTGAAGCTCTTCAGCTGTCTCTAAAATGTCACCACGCAGTTCTAAATTTAAAGTCACGGCTACACTTTCCCCAAAATGTACTCTTGATGTATTAACCAACTCTCTTGTCGTTTGCCTTAAGCATGGATACATCCCTTTGGTCCACGATCCAAACACAATAGATTGATTATAAGACCGTCTAATAAACACTGGAGATGTTTTCATCATATCTTGTATTATTGTCGAACTGCTTGATTGTAATAGTTCCCATGATACTGGGATCTCTAGATGATATTTTTTGTACCATGGCTGTATAATAACAGGGAAATCATGAATTTCAGCCAACGTTAGAACTGCTTCATAAACTTGTCCTATTCTTTCCGCTTTTGTGTTGCAGTACAATGATGATCCATCTGTCGACGAAGTATCGCCAATATAATTTGGTGATATCTCAATATAGATTTCCTGTACTGAAAATGTATTACGAATTATTTCCCTTGCGACAACTAACGAATCGAGCTTTTTCATTACATTATCCACAAAATATTCCGTAGAATAATCTCGTTTTTCGAATTCCTCCAAATCAATTACTTCTATCCAAATAATGTTTGAAGGTAGAGTTGTTAATGATTTGCAAATATTTTTAAATGCTAAAACCACATCTATTGCTGTGCACGCATTTATATTATTACAATGTCTTTTTTTGTCCTGCTTGCCCCAAATATGACAAGCTGACGAAAAATTACTCGATAAAATATACTTTATGTAACTGGTACGATTTTTAGTGAAATACGAAAGGGCAAAGATTTTAATGCGCATTCTTCCTATTTCTTGTATTTGTTCTTGTTCTGGATAACTTTCGTCACTCAAATATATAACATTTGTTGGTCTGCAACTTGTGGTATTGTCACAATAAGAGAAATAGTTTTCACTTAATTTTGATATGTTGCTCCATGTTCCTGTAATATAAATATGTAATATTATAGTTATAAAAATTATTTTCAACAAATATATAAATTAACTTACTTCCAAGGACCCTGTAAGTTGTGAATCCGCTCGCTGCTACATCTCTTAGAAACATATCGATTGGAGATTTGTGAGCCATTGGAATCTTTCCTGCATTTATATTCGCTCTACGTTTTAATATTACATTTATAGGGTGAGTTAAATCAGGTATTCTCAAAACATTCCCTTGCATTCCTTTGGACTCAGTGTGTTTGGGGTTTGGATAGTTTAAAATAATTTTGTGACGTATTCTATATTCTATTTTCCAATTTTGTAAGTACGTAAGCAACAACATTTCATATCGGTGGGCTGTTATATCATCTCTGCTAGCTAGCGGGCTTAACGATGAATTTAGCCATCTTTGTTCTTGTAATTGTTTTTCAGATGATGATTCCGTTGTTGTATAATAGCCAGATAGCCTTCGTTGTATTTTGGTATCAAAATTTATTTTAAGGAGAACTGTGCTATTCATCAGTTCTTTGTTTACTTTTGACATTATTTCATTCTTGAGTTTCTGTTTAAATAAGCCATACGATTCAACAAAGAGCTTGTCGTTGCGTTGTAAATTTATAATGAGAATATTTAAGTCAGCATCTTTCTTGTTGGAAATGTAGTTTTCACAAGTTAGTAATTCTTGGTCTAAAACAAAGCCAAGTTTAAGTGAAGCAGTGTCGTCGTTGAATTCTATTTTTAAAAGTTTTCGTATTTCGGAAATAATTGAGACATTGGATATATCTGTCATAAATTTTGAACCCTTTTTATAACACTTATTGTCGATTCCAAGACCACAAAACGACAATTCAGCAACTATCGATTTATTTTCTGTGATAACTTTTAGGACATCTTTGTAATATTTTTGAACACGTTGTCTAATATTTTCCCTTTCCATATTAAAACCATCGTCCCTTTGGCCCATGACGTGGAAATGTAATACAATATTTTGTTACGTATCATACTTCAGCAAATCAAATTGGATTACAAAATTTAGTGATTTTTTATACATACCGTATCGCTAACCATATTTCAAGCATGAGTCCGGGCTTGTCAGATTTTAATTCGTTTATTTTACTCACAATATTTTCAAGTTCTTTTACTAAATCCACTCCCATTTCTAATAAAAATGGCATATACATGAATATATTGAATAGTTAATAGTTATTATAATAATGCATAGTACTGATAAAATAAAATAATTAGTTTAAAAGTACCTGTATCGTAATAAATTGACAACCTTGCTCCCTTCATGGTTCTACTTTGAATAAAATCGTTTAATGATTTTGATGCTAATTTTGACTGTTCATCATTTCCCACCGAACGTTTTAGTATCGTGCTCAGATCAACAATGAAATTTTTGTTGATTGGGTTCGATGCGTGTGAACAATTGACAGAAACCCTTATAAAAACCACACATGCAACAATCAATTTAAATATTAGTCCCATTTTGTACTCTTGTAACAAAACCTGGTTAGTGAATGTCTTCAGAATATTACTGTATTATTTTGTAAAATTTAACCGTCATTATGAAGTGTTTTGCGGATTGATTCACAGACAATCAAAACCATAATATTTACCCAAATGCAGTGTCAGTTATAATAATTTCATACTGTGTATGCGCATTATGGTGTGGTCAATTTGCACGCTTATTTACTATATTCATGAAAAAATGTTTAAAGAATTATGAAAAGTAAAAAATGCTAACATAGTATTAGCACAACATGTTGTAGTAAACACAAATTCTTTCTTGTTTATGAGTTATCTCAAAGTTTAGTAGATGTACACAAGAACTCAAGGCAACGTGCCATATTTTCATTGGCAAATTAATTAACCAAATCTGTGGTTGTGATATACATAATCGGAGCTTCTACGGAGAAACATTATTACATGGGTTGCGGCTTGAAATGTATGATTAAGTTTACCATATGATTTTATAAAATGTGTCAGCAAAATGTATAATAATTACCAACTAAATTGACTTTTTAGTTTAAGAAAAATAGTTGGTACTAAATAATTTAAACTAACGGTGAAAATACTTTTTTTATATATCCTTGAACTTATTTTTCAAATTCATCTTTCTAATGCTAAAATTGCTCTCATCAATCCTCTAGTTAATCCTCTTATGAAATTCATTAAACTTACCCTTTTAATCGCAAACATTTTTCCATAACTAATCATAATTGGTCTACACGACCTTGTAAATTTGCTCATTTCCCTTTTCTCTTTCTTAGAACGCCATTGACTGTGCTTCCATGAGTTCAAAATTTTAATTCCGTGTGATTGTAAATATCCTCCCATTGTAAGCACTAGACCCCATCCAATAGCTGCACAGCAAGTCCAAGACGTCACCATCAGAAAAGGGACAGTAGACATTTGATTCCTGTGTCGAATGACCACATATCCACCAAATACAAATATTAAGATAACCATAGTTTGTAGTGGTATCAATAGCTTGCCAATAAGTCCATTTATACGTTTTTGAATAATTTGTGCCATTCTGTAAACTGGTTGAAGATTTTTGGAATATCTCAAAGAGTCAATCGTAGAATATTTGGATCGACCCATCCTAAGCTCTTTAACAATAAATGGAATGTAAACTGTACCAAGAATAACCATTACATACGTGACTCATTAAATTGTTTTAAACTTAAGAAATCACACAATCGTTGTATACGTAATTTAATAATTATTTTTATATGTAATATTGTATATACTAATGAATTCTCGGGGATGCGTCCTAAGCCAGTTCCTCTATTGACGAGGAATGTGGGCTGGGCCAGGCGAGAATGTATGACCTGTTTGTATGCTTATTTTTGATAATCTTCATTATCCTATTATTATTTATTCAATTATGAATTCTTATCACTAATTTATTTGTGAAAAACTAGAATTTGCAATAAAGTCCTATAAATAAATAAATAAAAATAAAATTACTTCTGTTACTGCAGCTAGGTTAATATAGCAATAAGGTATAATATATAGAGGAAATATGTAATGAACTGGAAACATGCACCACTTGTTTGGTAAAACGTTTCCAAACACAGCGGGAGCAGTTGGAAATATGAGAAATGCAAGTACGTTTATGACTGTCATTAAAATTATGGATAATCCAAGAAAGAACATTAGGAATTCAACTGCTTTCATATATTTGCTAGTGTTTGGGTTGTAGTGTGGCATAAATTGTGCTGAAATTAGATAATTTTTATTACTTTTATGGTTTCATATTGTTCATATGTATATTAGAAAGCTAGTATTGCTATCTTTAGTAACTTACCATTCATATCCTGTAAAAACAAAAGGCAGGAGTTCATAGCAGGAAAAAAGTCGTCTGCCCATAAATGGCATATAGCACAACATATCGTTATGAGAGATAAACATATCAAACCTGTTGTCACTAGAATTAGGGAATTTAAATCGTGTTGAATATAAAACCGAAATATTTGAACGACGTGAAATAATATCCAACTGATAAGTAGTGTAAGACTGAATGCGGTGACTTTAATATACATTAGATTTTTGGTAATTGGAACGAATAGGTTCGAATTTAAATCCCAAGTATATTTTGTGATCCCCAATGAAGCCAGGAAAGGTGCAACTAAGCCACCGAAACGGTAAATACGATCACTTAGCATTTTTAATATATTTTTATGTTATTTGTGAAAAATTACTACAAAATGTAAGGTCAAATTTAAAAGATAATATGGCTATTTGACTTTTTTAATGTGCGTGTCTTTATTCTTTGGATTTTTAGAATTATTTTAAAAGTAGTTGAGTACGTAACATTCAAAAGTGAAGCAGAAAATGCAATAAAGAGTTTTGACGTAAAATGTTAAGGCATACAATTTCTCAACCAATCAATTTTTCAGCTAAAAATAGCCAAAATTACATGTTATAAAAGATTGCTTTACGTAAAAAATTCAATTTTTCAATTTTAAATACACGTTTAAATAACTAAACCTTTACCAATAAAGAAGCGAGTATATACCAAATATAGCATAAAAATAATGGATTTTATATCCAATTAAACTTATCATAATCAATGCAATGCTAAAATTACTCGCATAAGTCCTCTTGTCAATCCTCTCACAAAAATCATTAAGCTGACTTTCCGAATTACAAACATTTTACCACTACAAAGCGTTATGGGTCTACATGACACTGCAAATTTTATCATTTCAATTTTCTCCTTTTTTGATTGCCACGTATGCCGTTTCCATGAAGCCAAAATTTTCATTCCATTTTTGTGCAAATATCCACCCATTACCAATATTAATCCCCAACCAATTCCTGCTGCACATGACCATGATATTACCATAAGCAAAGGTACCGTTGACATTTCATCTCGACGTCGAATAACCACATATCCACCAAATACGAAAATTAGGTTTGCAAAGAGTTGCAGTGGAACGAGAAACTTTCCAAAGAGCATGTTAACACGACCTTGTAGAATTTGAGCCATTCTGAAAACCACTCGAAGATTTTCGGGTTGTCTTAGAGATTCACATGTGGAATATTTAGATCTACCTACGTTTAGCTCTTTGACTATAAATGGAATGAAGACTAACCCAAGAATTATCAAAACTTCTGCTAAAATTCCAAGGTTAAAATAGCAATATGGTATTATGTAAATCGGAAATAGGTAATGAATTGGATAGATGTACCATTTGTCAGGTAAAACATTTCCAAAGACGGCTGGTGACAGTGGGAAAATTAAAAAGGTTAATGTATTTATAATTTTCATTTGTGTAATTAGTAGTCCTAAAGTTATCATTAGAAATTCCACTGTTCGAATATGGCTATTTGTGTTGGGATTAAATTTGGGCATATAAAAAGCTAAGAGAAAATATCAAATTAATTTATTAGACTTTGGAAATAAAATAAAATATTTTGATGAATTATACTTTATTTACCATTTATGTGACGGAAGAAGACTAGGAAGGTGTTCATCAGTGGAAAAATCTCATTTGCCCAAATGTTGCACAAAGCACAGCAGATTGCTATAATGATTAAGCAAACTAAACCAGCGGATACCAAAATGAAAGAGTTAATATCTTTTTTATAGTAAAAACGAAACATTTGAACGATATGAAAAAGGATCCATGTAGCTAAAAGTGTGAGATTGAAATATGGTAAGTTGAGATACTTCCGTTTTTTTGGGACAGGAGCAAATAGATTGGTTTTGGAATCCCAAGTACAACTAAGCATACCTAATCGAGCCAACACTGGAAGTGCTAGACCTGCAAAATGATAAATACTATTGCTAAGCATATTTTTATCTTAAGACAAAATTTAGGGCTAAGTATGGGACAATATTTATGTATGCAAGACTAGTTAGATATGACTGAAGTGGAACGACGAAAATCTAAAATCTTGACTTCGAAAAAAATAAAACACACTTTTTTGGTCTTCTAGAAAGAATGTGTTTGTACTAACCCACTGTTCTATCCGAGACAATTTGATTTGAGAAAACTTGCCTTTTAAATTGAGGCCAAAATTGCATAAACTACTTGATATTGAATAGCAATAAATTTATTAGACTGGATTAGATTTATGTAAGAATTGATATAAACCTTTTATATGTAAGAAATCAATAGGTAACTGTTAGCAGGTTTACAGTTAAATTTAAAATAAGGTCATTGACGTAAAATACCTGTAAACCATTTATTTATTAACTACATATTACTACATACATTGAACGTAATAGAAGTGCGCACTCTTTACCCTTAAACATATTTTAAGATATGTAATTACTTTGTAGCTAGCATTAAATCTTACTACTATGCATAATTATGTAATGTATGTAAAGTATGTAATGCAATAATGTTGTTATAATGTGTAGTTTAGGAAATAACCATGAAATATAGCAAACGTAATATTATCTGACACAAAAACAGGTTGTTCTATTAACCCCTGGGGATCGATTTTTAGCAAGGTTCACTTAACTCTTGTTTGATTTCAATGACAAATATTTATCTAAAAATAAGTAATATTTCGTAAATTATTTCCTTAGTACCCACATGCACGTGACTTGGAGTAATATTGTAAAGTCAAATGGCATACTTTGGCTAAATTATTTATTTTGTAGGAATGACTATTTTACCTTATGATTTGCATGAGGTCAACATGTGCTAGTAAATATACAAGCAAATCTAGATTTATTTTTACTAACAGAAGGGAAACAACTATACTTTTATAATTAAATGGCTGAAATAAGTATATTGTCCTGAACATAGAAAAAAGGTACTAGGCCGATTTCATCGAAAATAGTTTATAGTATTTTTAAAATTGATATGTAATATGCAGAAGCCAGTAAGTATCCTGTACACGAGATACATATTTGCAGGACAAGAACCCCAAAATCAGCTCAGACATGTCAAGAATACAACAATTTTTTTTACTACATTTGACATTGTAACTACCACATGGCAAGGAAATGATATAAAGTACTGGTTTATGATATTCAAGTACATGAGTACAAACAGTCACATGTACATGTGATAAAAAAAAACAAAAAAAAATATGCTTAAAATGTAATAAAAGTAAATGGCAATTATCATAAAATTGGCAAATCTTTAAATAATTTTAACGTTTGGTATCGTATTCTAAATTGATCATAAATACAAACTGTTATGGGTTCATACTACGCGCGATGAAAAATATTGTTCAAAAATGAATCTTTATTATACAGTAAATGCTCTACAAAATAATAGAAAATAATTACAAGCCTTTAGTTTTATGTTGGAAAATTAAACACAACTGTATAAATATTTTGGGTAAACCATATAAAAAGAATGAAAGATTGAATAAATAAATTTATATTGTCACATTACTTGTATATCAGCTTTTAACTCAGTAGAAATTTAGCTCACAAAATGTGTTGACAATTTATAAACTATCGAAATGCAGAAAACAATGTTGTGCTTATTGACATGTGTCGGATCATGTCAGAAATACTTCTGTTGGCTCCAAAAGTAAATAATGTATTTCTGTCAGACTGTCTAATTGTTTGCTTTCGTCCAATTTAATCTTGGTAAAATAACTTTTAGACCTGTATGGATACTTAAATCTGAATAAATATCTATATGACTCCTTATTTTACATGTAATAGGTAAATCTGCTCAAGAAGCTACAAACATAAAGATAATAAAAATTTCCTCTCGAGGAAACTAAAAATACACAATTTACTGTTATTGTATTGTGTTATTTAAACATGAAGCCTTCATTTTTGTTTGCCTTCAAATGTTTTCTCTACAAACTCATATTGTACAAGCTTTTTAGACTTTAATACAAGCATATTACATATTAGTTCTAATCAAAAGCATGGCTTTGTAGCTAATGTTTTAGAACGGGATAAAATGATAATAAAATTAAGAAGGGTTTGTCTATTACGACATAAATTTTGTAGCATGATGTTATTTATTTTCTCATTTATGCAGTTTTGTAATATTTTAGTTAAAGTTAAATATTGATCATAAAAAGTAAACATTTTAGAATACAAAGTAAACATTTTAGAATACAAAGTAATTATTTGAGAATACATTATTTACTTTTTAGTTACAGGTCAAAAATCAACAAGACAAAAACAGAAAGTTTTTATTTTATCCGCATTTATTGCTTCTACTTCAGTTCATTATAAATCGTATTATACGACTTACAAATAGTGTCTAATCGTAAGATAAGGAATTTCCTATATTTAAAAAAACGACAACATGATTTTCAGACAACATTTTATAAAACTAGTGGTCCACAATTTAAATTCCTTTGGTCCTTATCTCTACAAAATAGACCCTGCTTCATATAAACTCGGCATTCAAAACAAATCATACCTAAAATGGCTACTATACTGCAGATGTGTACTACTCACCTTAATAGTACTCATCATGCAGTTCCAACTAATAAAATATTGGAACGTATTTCCCAACGTTGAAATATTTGAAGGAATATGCTACTGTGTTTCAAAAATGTCCTTTTTATCAGGACTTTTCGTCTACTACTCAAAACGGGACCAGGTGGTGGAACTGTTCAATTCTGTTGTTCAGTTTGAAAAGTCCTTACAAGATGGTAATTTTTCATTTCTTTTCTTAAGTCAAAAAATTAAATATCGTCACGAAAAAAAAACTTTTTGTTAAATATTTTTTAGATTCGGTTCAACTACCTTACGTACCAAGCACAACTCTCATTCTGACCATAAAAAGTTTTCAACTGGGTGCAGTAACAACACCAGCACTTATGAACTTTTACATTGCTCGATTTTGGGTTCGACCCTGTACACCCAATGCTGCCGGCTTTGCATATCTTCAACAATGCGAAAAATTTCTAGAAAGTGAGAATCAGCCTTATTTGCTATCTGGCTCCATTGGCAATGCATACTGGGCATTTATTTGTCTATTAATGTATTGGTCACTGATGAACATCATGGCTACCTTCTTTTTCACTTGTCATCATTTCTGTGTCACGATCGCATTCTGTCTCCGATTCTACTTGAATAACATATTGGCTAACATACAAAGCACAAAATCCAAAATGAACAAAAAATTGGCATTAATAAAAATGTATAGAGAATTGAACTTATTGCAAGGCTTGTTCAATAATGTACACCAAGCCACTTTAATAGCAACATTACTATTTCTCATTGGATCCTGCTTCATTGTTGGAACATATGCGATGATAGTGAGCAGAAATGATATAAGCATTTTACAAATTGGTCTATTGGGAACAGCTGCTTTGCAGAGCTTAGTGGCCACTGTAATATTCTTTGGAATATTTGGAGGGATTTATGAGGATTCAATGACAACTTTGCAGGCATTCAGGACAATGCAAAATCATGTGATATGGGGAAATGGGGAGATTCGAGAAAGAAAGGTGATGAGAAAGAGTATCAAATCCCTTCAGCCAATGAAGGTGATGATTGGGTCGGTAAACTTTGTGGATAAGCTGACACCGGTGACCTTCATTGAGTTTTGTATTGATAATCTTGTAAGCTTACTTCTTTTGTAGGCAGCAATGCTGCTGTAGCATTTACACAATAACATTTGCTGAATAATTGTACTAATATTTTCAACGGCGATGTATTTACCATTCAAATTAAAAACAAAATTAATAGAGTTGAACATAATATATATCAGTCATTTTTTTAGGAATACTGTATTTAGAGACGATTGTCATAATTTACAAATATCCAAATATTTATTAGATCTAGTCAGTATTTTCAAGTTTTTAAGTACTGTAAATATTATTGTGAATTCTATGTATTATGCTGCTTTAAATATTTGACATATGTTATTTCTCATAAGTTATGTATTGTATTGTTATAATTTCTACAAATTATCAAATATACGAGTATTGTATAAGTAATCATATAATATTTCTACTTTTGCGTTCGGGCTAGCACATATATTTGGTCATTGCATTTCGTTCTTTTAAAATAAAATAAACCAAGCATGTTATTCATGTACCTGAAATGATGATCATAGGATATATAAAAAATACGTTTGTTATTCATTGAGTACCTTTCTTTTTCCATGAATTGATATAGGCATGACTTACCTTTGCTTTTAAAATCGACATATTATGTACTTTTTCTCATTTATAATCAGTCATCCGAAGCAGGAATACAGTATTAATTGTTTTAAACTTGCCAGTTGATACCGGAGTTAATTTAGCAATAAACCACAGACTAAATTTTTTTCCAGAACATAGATTTTCCATTTCACTGTTGACGTAACCTATCAAAAATATAAAATCAGTATATCCAATATTTTGGGTTTTAAACTACTTATGTTACATATTTTTTGTCTTGGTTCATGGGTGGTGCACAACTGTTAAATGCTTAAAATGTGGCTTAAAATGTTGACCGACTTTAGAAAATGGACTTATTATTACATCATGAGTTCATACAGTACGCCCTAATAATCAATAAATAAAATCAGCATGATAAGCCACACTTGATAAGATTGGTCACTAGTAACATATTCACACAAAAAATGCACCCACTTATACAAAAGTGAAATGAGTCAACAGCTCGTGATAAATGTAGCCATTTATGCATTATTTGCAAACAAATGATATCGGTTAGAGATAACGGTTGTAGGCTTGGCCTAATCTCTCGTGTGCAAAATGACAATATACAAAACTGAATACAATATGAAACTGTGAGTAAGAAATGATAACTGATTTTCTGCAAAAAGTTTGTCAGTATTCATTTATTATTATTCGCACAGTTCAGCATAAAATCTTAACATTTTTAACCGACAGTTTTTTTTTTATTTTGACAAAATGGGTTCTAGTTTTAATTCACCTGTTTTCATTGGAAAAGTGGCAACGCTGGTAAAGCAAATTGAAATACATATTTTATGAATGATATTTTAAAGTAAAAAAATGATTTCCCTTTGCAATTGATTTGATAGGTGCTGGGAGTGGTCATACTTGGACTAGGACTTTACTCTCATTTTGAGTCCAGTTGGGTAAAGCAAATACCCCGGGAGCTGGATCCGTCATGGGGATTTGGTAATGTAAAAACATACAAATTTTGTGACTTGAGAAACCGCTACCCACAATACCGGGCTGGGCCATGTCCACACATTTCAATGGAATATTTTTATGTGGCGATGATCATCATTTCATTTATCATGGCTATATTGGTCTTGATTGCTGAATTTGTGGTGGATATGCGATTCGTTCCTTATAAATTTATTGTGAGCATAATATTTTTTTCGAAACATGCTACCCAAATCTAAAGATAAACATTTCATACATATTTTAACATCTTTTTTTCGGGGTCAAACAGGATATTGGTTATCACGGTGTTTCCGCTATTTTACTACTGATAGCAGGAATAGTGTATCTTGTATCAGCAGTACAAATTGATGATTTATTGGGGAAAAGTGGTGTTTTCATATTTCCTCTGGAGAGCTCAGGACACAATTTTAGGAAAGGAGAAAAAATCGCTGCTGGGGTAATGTGTAACATTTAACTAGTTTATTATTATTAAAGTAGTGGAGTAATGATAATTGCAAGAATATTTCAACAATAAGTCTTTTTTCTATTTATTAGGTGCTTACTTTAATTCAGAGTTTACTGTATGGAGCAACAGCTGGTTTGATAGCAAAGAGGTCCGTTAATAGTCCACGGCGCAATACGAAAGAAGATTTCGGTACAAATTTGGACCAATAAATTTTGTTTTGACATGTGTGTAATTCTTAATGAATGTATTGATACAATTTAAAATAATTTTACAATTTATCATAATTCGCGTATGTATGCGTGTACTTTCTTCATTAAAACCAAAACACTTGAAAATCAATAAAAAAATTAAGTATTTATTCCCACTATGAATTATATTATAATATAATTTATTGTGCACGTTTCATAAATATGGCTTGGTTTACTATCAGGTTTTAATTCACACTACTCATTTTGCTCCTTCTGGTGCTCATTTTTGTCTAGCCCAGAAGTAAATCCCATAATTTGAGTACTATATCTACTATTTTGATTGTTCTCCGCAGCCTGCGCTTCTGATCCACCATACGCTATTGCAATATTTACAGCGTCTCTTCCACCACGAACACTCAAAGCCGCTTCTACGAATTTTAAACAAAATTAAATAAAATAAACACAAATTTCACAATAAATCGTTTCGTAGGAACTATCAGGTTAATAAGCGTTGGAAAACTTACGTTCTTTTTGTTGACCAGCTTGCTGTTTTGGTTTATTTCGGCGAGAATATTTGTTCATTTGGGTGTTATTCCATTCGCTATTGTTTCTGTCCGAAGCAGCCTGAGACTTTGAATAGTTGTAGGACATGGCAGAATTACGAATGTTCCCAGATATGTAGACATTGGAAGTACCTTCCTCATCTGATAATGACAAAAACAAAATCCAGGTTAATAAAGCTGTACAGATAATATTACAATTACCAGATAATTGTATGTATCACTGCGGAGATAGTATTTGATAATAGATTGAATACCCTTTAATGGTCTGCAAGACGCTACCTGAATCAGAATCCCAACCAGGGAAAAAGCTAGAACAAACTTGAACAAAATTCAAAAAAATATAGTAAAATTACCAATTAAAACTATTAAATTGAATATAAACTGTAAATTTGCCATGCTCCACTCAGACACGGTAAAGTATTTACCTTCATAATTGTAGATAAAAAATGACTATACTAAAACCCAGCACTGTTCTTATCTCACGTACTATAATGTATTCTAACCAGACCTTAACTTGGCTGTGGTAATATTTTTCAGAAGTTTCTTCCCATTTATATGTTTTCCTGAAAAGAAAAGAAAAATGCGAATAAAATGGTAAATTCCAATATAATACAGATCAACAGTTCATTTAAAAATAGTTCAAATCGGGTGAAAAGTTTGAACTAAGGGCTTATATCAAACTTAATTTCTCAACTTGATTGGGCTTCGGTGGGAAATGACCAACGAAGTACGAACAAAACTATATTTGATGCGACACTTGTAAAATGTTAGGTCAACAATTGGAACAAATTTTTATTTTTAGATTTTTTGGGTTTATTTTTATATTTATTGCTTTCTTTTTGTACAGTATATAGTGTGTGCCTTAAAGCATATAATTTAAGAATTGGGCGAGGAGGACAAAGAGACACCTAACTGTAAACTAAATGAAAGGTTGTATAAACACACAAAGCAATAAATATCACTAAGAAAGGACGCGACAGGCACTGTTGACGTAGACAAATTACTTACCATACACCACCTGTCATAATGCAAACTATTTGATTGCGCTATTAAAATTATGCTAGTGGATAAATATCAACTATAAATTAGATCAAATAAGCACACTACTTTGCTCTCAAGCTTAAAATGTAAGATGTACACGAATGTTACAAAATTATGACCCACAGCAAAAATACGTTATGGCGAATAATTAAAACTTTGCAAGATATTTAAGATGAATTTAAATACATTTCCAAAACATTAACTTTTTGTTTTTCTCGTATTTTTATGTTGGATAAGTATAACCATGTGGAATTGCAATCCCTATCATCAAAATAACAATTTAGTTCCTGAAAATTAGTACTATAAATTTTTTTTGATCCGCTTTCCTTTTATCCTCAACCAAAACATTCATAGTCACTACGGCACTTGTAAACTTTTTACAACATCGGGTCATCTATTCCCTCACAAAAGTAATGTTTACTCTACCCCTAAAAATATTGATAAAATATTACAAAACTCCGATGATTAGCATGTTCTCACTAGCCACAACACTTTTACATATGTCAACCTTTTTTTGTAAAAAGTTCAAGTGTTGGGAATCAATGATAATTACACCAAGCCTTGTAATACTTAACCAATCATGTATATTTACCTAATTAAATTGCTTACATTAACAAAAAAAACTCAAACGTACAGATCAACAAAACGATTTATCACTGTCAAGTCAAAGATCACCCCACAAACAACTTGTAATTATCCTAAATGTGATTGATACACTACTGGTTTTACTTTCATATGAATTGATAAAAAATTAACTGTAACAAAATAATCAATCTCTGCTAAATGAAATGTTTTTATCGTCCACTCTTTAAAATCAAGAGTTCAGTAAACAAAAATGGGATGAATACCAATTAATCCAGTTTGAAGCCAAAAAATTAATTAAATTAGTTCTATTCCGCTTCAGCCCAAAGCAAGTACATAACTGTTTCTGCTTTTGGCACACTGATTAGCAATTAAATAGTGATCCCACCCAATTAAATGTCCACCATGAAAATTATAAAATTACTTAAACGTCGACTCCCCATATTATCCTGGCTGCCAAACTACAAGAAACAAAATATTTTAGGAGATATAATAGCTGGGATTACTGTCGGTTTAACTGTGGTCCCCCAAGGAATTGCTAACGCTGCAATAGCTGGCCTCACTCCAGAAGTAAACTCATTTTAATCCCTATAATTATCCCCTAACTAATTATATTATTTACCAATAAAGTCGCTAATTATTATTATTTTAGTATGGCTTATATTCCTCATATATCTGCGTCCTTGTCTACATTTTCCTCGGCTCTTGCAAGCAAACCACCACCGGTCCCACCGCCGTAATGTCCCTTCTCACCTTCCAAACCTGTGGACAAGATTATCCAGCTTGTGTAATATTAGTAGGCTTCTACGCCGGAGTTTTCGAACTTCTCATGGCATTCCTACAACTTGGGTGGGTGGTCAGCTTTATTTCCGAACCAGTTACAATTGGATTCACAAGTGGAGCTGCTATGACCATTGCCAGTAGTCAAGTTAATAGCTTATTGGGCTTATCCGGGGATAAGGGAGATGCATTTATAACATATTGGAAAGCTGTAATAAAAAATATTAAAACGATAAACACGGCAGATGCACTGTTGGGATTTGGGTCATTGGTCGTCTTACTTTGTTTACGGGTAAATACGAACTATAAATATTTTTGTGAGTTAACCTTATATTCTAAATTATTATTGCCTATTTTAAACTATTCCAGAAACTGAAGGACGTCAACCACAAAAACAAAACAGTTAAAAAGTTATTCTGTCTTTTGTCCCTTTCCCGAAACGCCACAGTAATTTTAATCACATCTTTAGTAGCCTTCATCTGGAAAAACGGACCATTTAAATTGGTGGGACCAATCAAAGCTGGGTTTCCACCTGTTGCTCCTCCACAATTCGAAATGCCATATCGCCCCATTCTCCAAAACGATACATTGATATACACCTCATCTGACCATTATTCTTTTACGGAAACCTGGTCTATTTTAAAATCAGGTCCATTAGTAGTCGCCCTAATTAGTATACTTCAGAATGTGGCTATAAGCAAAGCATTTGGATCGGGTCAGGCAGTTGACGCCACTCAGGAAATGTTTGCGTTGGGAACAAGTGGAGTAATTGGGGGATTTTTCAGTGCGATTCCCATATCAGCTAGTTTCTCAAGATCGGCTGTTAATGAGGCTAGTGGAGTGGCAAGTCAGTTGGGAGGATTATTTACAGGGTTATTGGTGATACTGTCGTTAAATTTCCTGACAAGCTCGTTTTACTGGATTCCTAAAGCTAGTTTGGCTGCGGTGATTATTGCAGCGGTTATTATTATGATTGATCATGAGAAGTTGATGCCAATGTGGAAAATTTCAAGTAAATTTACAAAAAAGTTATCGAATTTAATTATTAATTATGAAAAAGATCTAAACGCTTATTTTGTATTTTTTTTCAGAGGTGGACTTCATTTCATGCATAATCACATTTATAGCATCGATGGCCCTTGGAATGGAATATGGCATACTTGTAGGAGTTGGCGTTTCTCTGGGAGCTCTACTTTTACGTTCACTTCGCCCCAAACTTTCCTCCACAATCAAATCTGATCCTTTTTCTAAAATGGACTATATTCTAGTGCAGCCTTCACATGGACTATATTTTCCTAGTGTGGATCACATCACAAACTCAATTCAAAAGCTTACATTAAAAAATAAGGAAATCGAATTAGTGATTTTGGACTTTAGTAAGTGGGTAACTTGTGATTATACTGCGGCAAGTACATTAGTATCTGTGTATAAAGGGATGAAAAAGAATGGGAAGAATTTAGTCTTCTTAAATTGTAGTGATCTTTGGGTGGATGCATTTAATATAGCGGGTTTAGAAAGTCCACCTTTAATTCAAGAGGAAAATGAGTATTTTAAACAGTTTAATTTATAAATTAATTTAACAAACATCTACTACTTAAACTATCATTAATCATTTATATTTTTCTCATATGCCTTTCCATTTGATATAAATGTATAGATTTATATTCGGCTTTAATATTATTCACTGAGAACTCAGTGATACGTTGTAAATACATAGCAAACCCATTTTGCACACGGTCCCAAAAATGTAAAATAAATAAATAAAAATACTCAAAGAAATGTATACATTTTTATAATCCCCAATGTCAGCATTTTATGCACAATCATCATAGTAAAATATCAAGATATTCCACATGCGTGTATGTATATCGTACGCATTTCTAAAACAATGAAAACCCTTCTTTCTCTTTTCTACTGCGCATTTGATTGTAAGATCCCCAAAAAATTATTCCCAACACGGTGAAGATACATAACGTGTGAATGACTTCAACCCTTTAAACCAGATTTTTCCGTATTTTTCCTAAAACATAGTCGCATTATCCTAAAGAATGCATTTATTTTTAGTAATCAGGTCCCTTTTTCCAACGTTCATGTTAAAACATACTTGAAGTACCCTAAATTTTTTATAGCATGGTAGTAAGTGTACCAATATGAGCTACATTTCACAGGAGTACATGTAAAATAGGTATAGAATGCATGTTAAGAAAAATAACCAGGTTCTCCTAAAAAATTCGTATAAAAGACAAGCCAAACTGAGTCAAAGGCATCAATCACTTTCCATCCTTTGAAGAAGCCACTTCTACTCCAACAACAAATTTTACTCCAAAACTCCTTCGGATTCCCGAATATCAACCAAATTCAACCATGGCAAAGTTTTCAGCTACCATCTTCATCGTCGCTGTTGCAGTTCTCGCTGTCTCTGTAAGTCAAGTATTCATTATACTCTTTTTATTAATATTTTAACTTGGTATGTATTTTTTTAGAACCTTTAAAAAAATATTGAACTGATCAATTACTTATATTTGTGTTTTTTTGTTCTCTCTTCTGTTTTTAGGAGGTACTTGGCCAGTCACCAGTAACAAGCTGCGGATCCCGGTCGGACTGTGATGCCTCTTTATGTCAACCTGGCACAAGCGTTTGTTGTGATGGTTACGCAGCTGCCCTTGGAGGAAAAATTGTTTATGCCTTCAAAAGTGGAAAATGTACTTGTTGCGCAAAGGGATGTGTTGCTGAGCTTGCTCACGGCGATAGCGTTACCAACAACACTGAATCCAGCGCTGACGCTTATCATCAGGGTTGCAAGAAATGAGGACTTACACAAAAAACGGACACTTTATTTATTAAACTTTTGATCAAATCAATTAATTATTTGGGAAGGGGTGTGGTTGACGGCGTATTTAACATTTTATCAATATAAATTTCCTAACAAACTTTCACACATTGGCAAATAAAATATATAGTTATTATAAAGCAACAAAAATTTGATGTGCATTTTTGTGTTAATTATTTAACATTGTTCTTTTAACTAATAATAGCAATATAACAGGCATCCTATTCACAAATATAATACAATTTAGTGGAGCTAGTCGATCTATAAAATTTGATTGAGCGAATTTAAACTTGATTGGTTTACAAGACCGAGGATATTTCCCTTTTCACTTGACATTCATTTTGTGGCGTGTATTCCTCGTAAAAAAACACTACTCTTGTTTTCCATTTCGCAATGTCGATAAGTCTTCTCATTGTTTGCATAAATCTGGGCCATATTTTCGAAAACTTTTACCCAATAAAAAAAAAGTTTTTAAGTAAAATTGCTAACATCAATCACCAACACATCTGCAAACTATTCCGTGGAACGCAAATTACTCCAACAGTTGATATAGACACAACAGCTTTGCTACCCTTTAAAACTGTTGATTGTATTACAAATTGAGTGAATTCATCAATTAAGATATTTAAAATTTAAATATTTATGTATGCTGAATAAGTTTGCTCATCTAAAATAGCCTCTTCAGAAAATGTGACTATTCTTGTTTCACAATTTTTTCAAATTTAAGTAGCAAAGTCCAAAAGTTTAAGATAAAGAGAATTTCGATTACGGCAATGCGATATTAGAACCACATCTTAAAGTACTTATCATTAGAGCTAGATAATTTACACAACAAGTGTAAACTTTACTAAATATCCAATACCTGTTATTTGTAAACTTAACTGGTAATATGCTTCGGAATTACATTCAAACAAAAGATAGTACACTACCATGGATGCCTTATATGGTGAAAATTCGTGCAGTCCAAAAACAATTATTGGATATAATATAATCTTAGAAATCGGTTAATCTTAGAAACTAATTTGCTATAAATGAGAAAAAACGGTTTAATATTTTTTTAGAAGTGAACTTCATTTCCCAATAAATAAGGCACCCAACAAATTACCAACGCAGTGATGATTTAAAAAATGTGTGAATGACTATAAATCCTTTAAACCGGATTTATCTGTATTTTTCCTAAAACAACGTCGTATTATCTTTTAAAATGTAGTTATTTTAAACAATCTGCTCCCTTTTTGGAACATTCATATTTAAACATGGTTTAAGTACCTCAATTATTTTAACATAGTAGTAAATGTACCCATATGAAATGATTTCTTTTTAAATAAGTGCCTACGAGAGTAATAGATACACAATTCATATTACGAAAAAAATCAGATTGTCCTAAAAAATCGTATACAAGACAAGTCAAACTGAGTCAAAGGCATCAATCAGTCAACATCCTTTGAAGAAACCAATTCTACTCCACTCCAACAATCAATTACACAAAATCCTCTGGGTCTCCCAATCATCAACCAAATTCAACCATGGCCAAGTTTTCAGCCACTATCGTCATCGTCGCCGTCGCAGTTCTCGCTGTCTATGTAAGTCAAATTTTCATAGTAATCGTTTTATAATTTTATAAACTTTTTGTTTTGTATTGTATTTTTGGAACATTTACAAAAAATCAAATTCTTTGGTAATTTATCTATTTTTTCTCTTTCTCTGTTTTACAGGACGTTCTTTCCCAGTGACCAGACTATGGCACCTTAGCCCTTGGAGAAGCGTGCACACACCGGCCACAATGTAATGCCAAATTACATATGTGCCGATCCGACAAAAAATTTGCAGTGATAACTTCAGGGTGGCCTTCGCAGGTTGAAATGTACTTGCTTATCATTATGGAAAATGTACTTGTTGTGCAAAGGACTGTAGTGCCCAGCTTGCTCATGGGCATAGCTATACCTCCAGCCTTAATTGTTCCGCGGACGCCTATCAACAAGAATGCATCAAATGAGGCCTCCACAAAATCGGATAATTTATTTATTACACTTTTGGTCCATTTAATTAACTTATTTTTATTCAACACACTTAATTGAAAAAGTGTTCAACATTTTATAAATCTAATTTTAAATTATTTATTCTCATACAAAATTTCAAACATAGGCAAATAAATACATTCTTTTTATATAAGAAAACAATATTTGATGTACTTTTTGTGTCAATTATTTAACATTGTTCTTTTAACTAATAACAGCAATTGAACAGACACCCTATTCGCAAATATTATACAGTTTAGTGGAGTAAGTCGATCTATAAAATTTAATTGACCAAATTTAAATTTGATTGGTTTGCAAGACCGGTAAAATTTCACTTTCCACTTGTTATTCATTTTGTGGCATGTTTTCCCCGTGAAATACATTACTCTTGTTTGGGATTTCGCACTGTTTATGAGACTTCTCGATTTCGCATAAATCTGTGCCATATTCCCAATAACTATAACAAGAGCAAAAATACCATTGATAAGTAAAATTGTTAATATCACACACCAACCCAAGTGCAAACTATTCCATGGAACACAAACTACTCCCACAGTTGACATTGATACGACGACTATGCCGCCAACAATAACTATTGGCGTTATTACATATTGCGTGAGTTCATTAAATAATATATTCAAAATTTGAATATTTCTATATGATAAATGAGTTTGTTCATCTAAAATACCTTTTAAATATTCTTGTTTCACATTTTCTTCAAAGTCACTTAAAAACGTCCAAAAGTTCAAAATAAACAGAATTTCAATTACAGCAATAGTAAAACCACAGCTCAAAGTACTTATCATTAAAGCGAGAAAATTGACACTAAAAATTACGAACTTCACAAAATATTCTAAACATATTAGTGGTAAACTTAATTGATAATTGGTTTCCAAACAACATTCGAACAAAAGAAAATATCCAACTAATGATGGCTTACATGGGGAAACCCCATGCAGCCCGAAAACAATTATTATTGGATATATTATAACACTTGGCAGTATTGCGTATGCTTCAATAAGACAAAAGATTTGTATCAATTTAACACAATTTCTCCGCTTATTTTTGTGTTTTAGCTGTTTTGAAAATAATATAACAGCGTTGGTATAAAGACAAAGTAAATTACTATGATTGGTTATTGCTCGCAATAGTAGATGAGTTGGTATCAAATTCATCAAATTTACTTCGTAAAGAAATACATCCCAAAATGTTAACTTATGTTTAGGTATTTCGTTTACTTGGAAGATGTAACATAGAACACCTTGAAATAGAATGATAAATATGAATGCTATATGTAAACGTGTATAAAATTGTGATCTAGAAGCTCTGTCCTCTCTAATAAATAAACTTAAATTATATTTATTCCAGTGCATGGGCAATAATCCATTTTTTTCGAAAATCGTGCACCAAATACCAAAATATTTTTGATGTTTAAGTAACATTGTAAATTAATTAGTTTTACTATGTAAAACAAGTGTAACTCATTGAAGTTATGATTGACAGTGATGGAATCTAGGGATAAATTAATTTTAATTTTTTAGCTCCTCTTATTTTTCATTGAGTTATAAAATCCATCACACACATAACACAAAAATGAAACTGGTTTCCACATTTAGAATTCATGGCATTATACAAATTTCGTTCCTAGGTTATTTTATTCCTATTCCAGTATAGTAGTTTAATTGGTATATAATAGTAATTATTTGCACGTGTTGTGGAGTATTTTTTACCCTAACACGCAAAAAGACATATTGAAGGTTCGCAAACGTTATAATAACGCGTCTTCCCATGAAATATTGATTAATGTTGACATTTCACTTATGCAAGACATTATGATGCTACATGTCACAATCTGAAAATGACAGAAGTTACAATTTGTAGTGAGTCCTCTAGCTGGTTTCCAGTTTCGATTTGAGTAGATTTTGATGAAATGCCATATGGATGAGTAAATAAATAATGAGTAATCATGATAATTGCGTAACGTCCAGCATTCATTGAAATGTTGAGACGAATAAAATGGAAATTTCACAGGTGGCCTGCAAGCCTACCAAAATATGTGTGTTCTTCAAAACTTTATTTAGCTTCGTTTTCAAGTTAAGTAAAGTGACGTAAAATACCACATACATCATTTAGGGCTTCAGTGCGAATATTTTCACCTTGATATGTCTAATCGTAAGAAAATGTGGAACTGGGAATTAGTATCTTATACATGCATGCAATTCCAAATTCTCCGTTACATGTTGTCTGTGATATTTTGCGTATATGTACATATAAAACCAAAATACGATGGTTATACAAGTAGACGTTTTCAACACAAACATTTCATTTCAAATTTTGTTTGAAGAAGAGACTTGAATGGTAATATAGTTGAGTCTTTCTGAATTTTCCACAAATGTCAATTTCTCGCAGACTATTTGAGGCGTCAAGTAAGGAAAATCCTGATTGGTCATATAATAGTGCAATGAATACTTAGCTACATTTGCATTTCCCAATTTTAATATTGCCTTTTATTTAAGTATAAATAAAAAAGCCTTATAATGATCCCTTGTTTTAAAAATTGTTTAAATATTATGCTATATTTGGGGAAAAAATCTCCTAAAGCATAGCTCGTTTTCACTAGCACAAAATTTGTAGACATTATTCTATATGAAAGTAAATGAAATGTTATACCCAACATAAAAGCTTTTTGTTTTATGCAATTTTGTCAAAAAAAAAATCGATTCGATTAAGATTTAAAATACGAAAATTATCATTTTGACATGCATGAAGTAATGTATGTATGTGTTTTATGGATTAGATGACAACTGTATATGCAAATTTTTACGCACATACATATTTTAGATTTGCGCAAATTTCTGTTCTGTAGCATACCTAGAAGTATTTTTGCTCCAAAAATTATTTACTCTTGTTTCTAAGTTGCATGTAATGATCATTAAAAAACAATCAACGTCAACAAGAATTGCTAGCAAGATAAAAATTTGTTTGTAATTTTACTTTATTCACATTCTCATTCACGGTAGTTCTGTATCATTTAATTAATCAATATAACAGCTTTATCATATTGTTGGTAATAGTAAAAATGTTTCAGTAGTTTCAAGCTGGAACAAAATGCAATCAGTTTATGAATAAATTTTATTTTAGGCGACTTTTTTTATCCGCACATAATACCTAAAAATATTTCAGGCTTAATTTCTTAAATAAGGTATGTTTGGCACAATTATAAATGTTTAAAAAAAAAATTATTTTCAGGTGAGATGTTTTTATAAAATGTTTTGCATTAAGTGTTTTAAGGGTATATATGTATTTCTTCTTGGATACTTGACTTGATATACCTCTATATAAAGTATAATATTGTTTGAGCAGACAAAAAAGCAGTCTTGAAGTAATCTATGTTCTTGCAGGTGTAAAATTAATGAATCCTCGTGGATGAAAATAAGTTAAGACATGTTCCAACTTTAGTGACATCAAATTAAATATTGAAAGTTTTATAATTTATTCTCGTTATTTGTCTCGTTTTCAACTAAGAAATACAAATATCGTTTTCATAGAAATTTTAACCTTAGCAGATGGTAATCATAATAACGTTAAATCATAACATTATAAAAACTTTTATTCATCATGTCATCCTCTTAAATAATAACAGCAACTGTATTGAAACTCTATTCGCAAACAGAATACAGCTTAAAGGAGTAAGCCTATCAATAAAGTTCAATTGGCCAAATTTAAATTTAATTGGGCTACATGAAACATAAAATTTATGTCTCCACTTGACATCCATTGTCCGATACAATTTCGATTCAAACAATATTCTTGTTCTGGATTTAGAAATGTCTATAAATTTTTTTGAACTAGCAAACACCTGGGCCATATTTCCAAAAACTATTACAATAGCAACAGTACCATTTACAAGTAAAATCCCTAAAATACTGCACCAAGACAAGTGTAATATATCCCAAGGTACTAAAACCACTCCCACAGTTGACATTGATACAACAACTATACCACCTACCAAAAAAGCTGGCGTTACCACAAACTGAGTAAACTCATTAAACAAAATGTTTAATATTTGAATCTTTCTATATGCTAGATGGGTATCCTCTTCTAAAATTCTTTGCAAACGTTCTTTTTGTTCCTTTTCCTTAAATTCACGTAAAAAGGTCCAGAAATTTAATATAAAGAGAATTTCAATTACCGCCATTGTAAAACCACAACATATCGTACTAATCAATAAAGCTAGATAATTTACACAAAAAACTATTAATTTTACAAAATATCCCAAACAAGTTAGTAATAAACTTAGTTCGTAATTTTTTTCTAAGCTACACTCAAACAACAAAAAGTATCCGGCTAAGGAGAGTTTACATGGGGAACACCAGTGAAGCTTATAAATAAATATGAACGGATATATGAGAACAGTTGGTAGTATCACGTATGCCCCAATTAGGCAAAGCACTTCTAAAGTTTTAAATTTAGCTTTTTCTTTCTGCCTAATTTTATGTTTTGGTATTTTGGAGAACCAGATAACATCATTGGTGTAAAGACAAAGTAAATTGCTATGATTAGAAATAGCTCGTAATTGTAGATGAGTTGGTATCAAGCTCGATAAACTTAGACCGTATAGAAATACATCTAAAAACGTAAACTTATTTTTAGGTATTTTCTCAATAGGGAAGGTATAACTCAAACTCCCTTGTAATATAATGATGAATATGTATGCTATATGGGAACGTGTACAAAATCGTGACCATTTAACGGTATCTGCTTTAAAAGACAAGCGCAAACTAGCACTATTCCATTGCCAGGGCAACAATGCCACTTTTTCTAAAAGGGTGCACCAAATTCCAAAATATTTTTGGTGTTGAAGTAGCATTTTTGTGTAAATTTAAGACAAAAGTTATTTTAACAATTTGACTTTATTATATATTTAGCAAAGGTATGGATTTATATGCGTATTTATTAACTCGGTGTTGAATTGTACTGTTTTCAGCTTGCTGTATAACAAAAAACTAAGATGGATTTGACTTTAAACACAGTCAAATCATTTGATTGTGTCGGTTTACATAACAGGATTGCAATACACCCAACTGTATAATCATATGAATAATTGATATCTGCGTTTTAAGTAAATTATAAATTTGACGGACTTAAAGTGACGTAAAGAAAATATGTTGATAATTCAGATTGGATATTCAAATTGACAAGCGTTTTATACTTGTTGTGATATTTTAAATATTTAGAGAGCACGCAAAAAGAAGCATAACTCAAAGTAGAACGTCCTCTTCCAAGTTTCTACTTTTGATGAAATATTCTGTTTCTGTCCAAATTGATGAAGCCTGGCATGTATTAATGTAAATAATAAATTGTATTGATTATGCTATGAAATTTTCCTTGTTAAGCACTATTCGTAAAATATGTAAGATGCGACTATACTATGAGCGTTTGGTATGAAAAAATACATGAAATTCAGAACGTTTTGTTAAGCATCGTGTTTTAGTGTGAAGAACGTTACACACAATTTCTACATTTTACTTTGCCGTGATAAGTGTTTTATAACAACCTAGAATGATTTACGAGCCGTATTTAGAATTAAACGAGGGGTCAAAACAGTCGTTAAACGGCATGTCTTGATTACCAAATTTATGGCAAAGATGACTTGTTAAACTTAGTGCCTCAAAATTTATAGGTTTAAATATGTCATATTTTATACAAATACTTCCACTGTTCCAATATATTTATGTTTTTCATTGAGTCAAGTTATTTTCTTGATTTATCAAAAAAAACCATTGGAAACCTTCGTCTGTCTATAAAATGCTAGCGCATCCCAAAACGCAAAATATGTTTCAAGCCTCGTAAGGAATTTGCTATCCAGGTCCCCGATAGAGAAAGCATGAGCGAGCTCTCCCATTTACCTCCCATGTGAAAAAAATATAATCTAAGATTTGCTACTACTTGTTGGTTTATTTACGGATTTAGTTGAAATTAAGATTTATGTAATGGTCGGAAAATTTGGAACAGGAATTATAGACTACATCTCATGTAGAAGTATTAGAAAATACTTTTATAATCCAATTAAGAAAAAAATCCAAAAATGTAAACGAAACGGACGATAATTATAATAAAGCAGAATGTTATATGCATGGCTTTCTAAACTCCATCTACTATGCTCGTTGGGGCCTGGGTAAATACTATTTCCCTAGGATTCTTAAAATAGCTGAACACTCTCACTACTTTGTACAATATGATATAACTATAAAGGTTATTTTAAACATATTTAATTGTTTGACTAGGTAAAGGAACCAATATCAAAGAGATATACAGATGAATGGTGGTCAAAACAAAAAGGAATTTTTGACAGGTTAAATATTGTTTGACATTTACTTTTTATTTGACTTTAGATTTATTTAACAGAATTTAAATGTAACATGACAATTTTGACAAGTAACATAGATTTACAATATTCTACACTGAATTCCATTATGTATATAGCTGTGTTACTTTTGACGCAAATTTGGCTTTTTTTACTTGACAGGGTTTACAGTAAATTTTAAACATGTTTTGAAAGAATCATATTGACTTTGACCACTGATAATACACATTTGTTTTTATTTGCTGTACTACAAATACAAACTACTCTACTTGAGCATATATAATTTGTACTTTGACTGTTGTAAAGAAATATTCTAGAATATTCCAGCTCATTATTATTACGTGATTCAATTTTCAGAATTTTTTAGTCAACATAATATGGTCACAAAGCATAAGACGAGATCAAATGCAAACACGAGGTCAAGCTTTAATGTTCATATTTGCATTGAAAATCATATATGAATTCCAAAGAGCTAACCAAAGAACATGTCCAAAAGACATCTTCCAATTCCTTACATGCTAATGTTAGTTAACTTTATTCTTATAATTTTTCTGCAATTGAGTGAATATTTTGATTGGAAAACGAACGGAGAATTTATAGAATAATGGTCCACATACACCAATAGGCAAATATAATATAACAAAATGCTCCACATAGTTCACTAACGCAGAAAACTATAAAATAAATCCTACTCTAAATGTGTATAATTTTCAAGCAAATATTATGATTTATAAACAAAATTAACAAAAGGTCAATTACACCGGTAAAAACTTCCCTGTTTTCAGTAGCCTCTTCCTGACTAATTCTGGATGCAATTGTTTGTCTTGCTTCTTACCAAAGCTTGTAAATAATTCAATATTATGAACATTTATAAAAAATACTTCGTAGATAAACACTTAAGTTGCATTTTTATTTAAACACAAAGTCTAATACTTGATATAAATTTCTTTTATTTCTAAATTCTACAAGAGTTAGCACTTTATAAATTAAACTTTGAGGTTTACCTTAGTTTAGGAAACAAAAGTTGGATCAGGTTTTATCTAAATCCCGACATTATAAAACAAAATATTAATATACGTATATAACAATTGTAATCACACTTTTGACTTTATATCAGCAACTATGACATTTTAAAAATAAAGCTAAGCCATTTTTTGTTTAACACAAAGTCATATATAACAATAAACTATCTTAAAAGTATACAAATAAAAGTAATTATATCTCGCTTTACAATGAAAGTGTAACTTATTGGAAACTAGATTGAAGGAAGTTGTATTTCCTTAATATAATTCAACTTATTTTTGTTTGCTTATTAAATAATTGAATTTTATTTTAAGTTTCATTACAAAATTTTTGAGCACAGCAGCTGCTCCACTTTGTTTAGATTTTTCTAATGCCTCATACATGACAATTAGTCCGTTCAATTTTTGAGACACGATCCTATACGTTTCCGAAGCTTTCTTGTTCTCCAGAAGCTCACTATCCTGTAATGATAAGAAAGATGATTAAAACAAGAATGGTAATTAGATCTTAAGGTGTAACAAAAGAATTACCAAATGCATTTGGTCTTCAGAACTTAAAACATCCCTTGATATCAGATCAGCCATTAGATTTGTACCCACTCTAGTTATTTGAATCAGCTGATCCAAGTTTTGTTTCACAAATTTTTGCTGCATGTCGATCAGGTCTGCAAAATGTTTATTAAAAATGTCGTTTCTATTCATCCACTCCAAGAAATCGTTCAATGATCCCTGGTCAATATTTTGTTTGCTTGTGTAGTGGATTTCGCATTCACCAAATACTTTGTTGGGAATTTTTAAATTCGTAGAATGCACTGTCGCCTTAGATTGTAATTCGTCCAAGCTCATTTCTGGTAGCTTGCATGTTGGACATCTATTTTCTTCTGATTTTTGGAAGCACGAGGTGTGGAAGGCCCGACCACATTCCGCAATTTCTTCGTCATTCAAGTGAATGGATCTTTCGCATCCTTGACATTTGTTAAAGGATAAATCAAATTTGACAGTGTAAATTCTGACAAAGTCATATTCCACGCCGCTTTCCGAGCCCACACAATTATTGACATTAAATTGTGAATAGTGCGTATGGTCAGCTGAAGGGGACTCCAGAAATATAACCTCATCTTTTTCCTTGCCAATCTTCCGGAAAGAAAATTTTGCTCTTCCCGCTGCCATTAGAAATGTTCGAATCGTAATTTCCTGTTCCAAGCATCTAGGGCAACGATACTCATTTGTCTCAGTGTTCATAATTTCCATTTCCGGATACCCCAAGGAATAGTAAACAACATCTCCTGCTGATGGACATTCAACGTTTCTACAGTTTCCAATGACGTTTAAACCGTACGTGTATCCATACTCTGCAAATGTTCCCACACCTGTCTTCACGGAAACATCGGAAAGGTCAAAGGAAAGGAATAGCTTTCCTTGTCCACCCAAACTTGGCAAAGAGAAATGAATAATGTCTTCTCGTTTTAAATTGTAGTCAGACAGTTGGCTCCCTTCGGTGATGCGCTTACAGCGGTAATTAAAGTTTAAGCGGACTTCTTTCACCTCAAGTAAAACAGTTACCCGGTTCATAAAACTGTCGGATGATTCATCATCCATGACGTCAATATAAATTTGGGTGCCGTCCAGTGCTTGCAAATAAACACTTTTTGCTTCGTTGTTATGATGACTAATATTGCCAAATGATAAATTCAACTTGTCGTATTTTCCAACAGTTGTCCATAAATTTGACTCCCGCTTCAGTAGCTTATGGTCCGCAAATAGACCAATTACTTTTTTATTTGCTGATGAGTGGACAATGTCCAGTCGCTTTAGTAAAGAATCTACCGTGTCTTCCTTAAATGTTTGTATGGAAACTGGTTCGGGTTGGTCAACGTACAACTGATACATCTTGAATATTTTTCCGCACAGAGATATTGTACCAAAGTTTTGCATGTCATCGTCAAAGTTCTCAAAGGGGAACATCCGAATAGTTTTACGGATTTCGGAGGTAATAGGTATCGGGACAATTGAAGAGCTGGATTGCCTTGCCATGTATGACTTTGTTGGTCCTTTAAGTTTTACTTGGGAGCCATGGAGACAAACTTTTCCAACAGGTTTTCCGTCAATATTTACTACAATGGAGAGTTTAGGGTTTTGTACATCAACTAGAGGCAATTCATCATCAAATCCACCGTTGATAAACTAAAGCATTGATTAAAATAAAATCTTCATTAAGTACAAATTAACATAAATAATTAGTATCATTATTAAAGTACTTACCACAGTATCATCATGCTGAATACCATGCTGACCATTAGTTTCTTCGTACTCAAAAATTTCATCCAAAGTTTGAGCGAGAAAACCCTGTTGCGATGGATAATCTAAAACAAATTTCATAGATTTTTTACATTTACAACTGTTATGTTATAATCCAAGACTGTTTGTTTTATATTTAACCTTGTTCGAGAAAGTCATCCATGTGGTCACCAGCGACCAATCTATTACATAAAAAGGTGAATATTATTGGTATTCCAAATTTTAGATTATAAAATAAAGGTAGTCAACTTACAGCTTAACAACATCCCCTAGAAACTCTTTTGCCTCGGAGAAATCAGAATTAGCAGCAGCGGTAGGCTCATTGCTTGCAAAAGCCAACAAATCGTTTAGTCTGAAAGTATGTTCAATGATGTTATGAATTATGATATGGTACTTGTTTTTGTTTATAGTACATTTTATTATAGCAATTACAAATAAGTTCCGTACAAACTGAGTTAACTGAGATTTTCACAGTTTATTAGAAATTTTAATGGTCCAAATTTTTCACTTACCCTAACATTTTGTCTACGACTTCGGTAACTTTTTGCTTTTTTTCAGTGCAGATTTTGGTATTTTCCTTGCTGTTTTCTTCAATGTTGCTGTCTTCTTTGATGTTCATGTTTTCCTCAATGCAGCCGTTTTTATTTCCAGATTTTCCAAAACATATTTTGCACAGAGTTCCTGGTGAACGGGTTACAAGGCTTTGATCCTCAGGTTGACATCTTTATCAAAAAAAATGTACGTTTGGATATTTCACATATTTTAAGGCATTAAATCAAGCCTTTTTTAGAAAATTCTAAGTCGATAGTAATAAATGAACTAGTTGTATTAATTTATAAGTCGTAGACCTTATATTTGAGGAAATATGTTATGGCTTGAATATAAAGTGTTTTAGTCTCAATTTTATTATAAAAGCGTGTATTTACGTGTTAGAGTGTTAATAATGAAACTTTCAAAAATTCTTTAAGTTTAGTTCAAATAATTACTTGTGAAACCAAATCACAATTTTTTTTTCTCCGACAACAAACAAATGCTAAATTCAAAATATTTGTTTAATATTGAAAGAATAAATAATACATATGAAGGGTAAAGCTGAGTGTACTTTTTGGTTCAGGATTTTCTCAAGAAAATACGTATTTTGGTGGAATTTAAAACGCTAAAGCAAGTACATGTCATGCAGCCTAGCAGTTTAAAGTAGACATGTTCAGTTAAACCAATGTCAACGAGATTAACTTTTTTTACTTTCACTAGTCAGGAGTGACAGGAACACGTAGCGTGAACTTTGTCTTAAAGAAAAAAATATATTTATTGTATCACAAACCGTTTGTTTATTGTCCCATCTGGGCACGTACACCGCCAACGCATAAGGTTCCAGAGTTTGTCGAGTTTCTCAAAAATTAGAATTATGTCCATATTTCTGTTGGAAGCTCTGCAAAATACAAATAATTTATTATTTAAAATATGGTACTTATCAATATCAAAGGATTTCATATTAATGACGTTTAAACTTCTCCAAGTTCTATAAACTCATAAATTTTGCTGTCAGTTTAGTTTCAGTGAACAAAAGAAGAGTCGAAGCATCTAATTAGCATAAGCATATGTATCATTTAAAAAAGAAATAAGCACGATTAGCAAAACAGTTTTTATAACCGGCCAGAAAAAGCGCGCGAAAAATTGGCCAGAAAATAAATTGATACGATTAGCAAAAGAGTTTTTTAACCAGATCAAAATAATACTCTCTATAATAATTATCTGATGAGAAATATCGTTTACGTCAAAGTGCATTTACTCACAGCAGCTAAAAATAATAATTTGTTACGTTAAGGATTTATCATGCGACCTGAGAATCTGAATAATTTAGAGATGTTCCCAAAATTTGTTTGCTCCTAAACAGTCGAATTGTTTACAGATTAAACTCGTGGAAACATATCATTACGCATTTGATTTACCCGAAATATATTAAAATCTGAAGCTTGTGAGCAAACTATTGGACTAGAAAAGTAATTTCAATGAACTTTAAGTTAATTATGTTTTACTGGCTTGTTTTAGTATACCCATTAAGTGTTAAACTGTTAATAAAACTTAAATGCTTACCTTTAAAATGAATTGTGTACCGCAAAGAAAAAAATCTTTTCTTCAGGTTACCTAGTTTAAATGAAATGTAATCTTGACAGTTTAAAAAGTTCACAAAATTCACTGTTCGATATTATGTACGTTTAACGTTCATTTGTTAAATGACTACTGGCGCAATAATGTACTTTTTACTGCTTTTATAACAAAATTTGGAGAGTGGCTCGAATAGTAGTTAGATTGAACACACGATAAAATTAGACACACAAATGTTTTAGACTCTTTTCTTTGCGCTGTTTACATGAAAGATCAATATTTGTAACCATGACGAGATCAGACTTAACGATGTAAACTACGTCACTTATAATCCCTAAATATTAATGTATATCAGTTTGTAGTCAACTCAATTTTTGAGTCTCACTTATGTATTTTTGATACCAAAAAATGGGCCATCAACTGGACTCGTTTGGATTATATTTGTTCATTCTGGTCAATGTCCAACATGTAAACACATGTCTTATCGTTTCCCTACTAACATACTACTTTTTCTTCAGCATTTGAGTAATCCTTATCAACATGCTTATTAAATATTCTTCTTTAAACGTTGCTAAGTAAGTTGATTTGTTTTGGCAGGTTGACGAATGACAAATCTTGACTGTTTTTTTTTCAATACAGGAAGCCGTACCAAAGCTTTTGATTTGCAAACAAATACAAGCTAATCTAGAAAAAGATTTTTGTGAATAATATTACCTTGCCGTCTGATGAACATAAACGTTGCACGATTAAAAATAATAATAATTCGAATCAAAACGATAAGATAATACTTTGTTTATATTTTTTTCATTTGTTTACAAAAGTTCATAAATACTTTGCATAACTAAACAAAATACTAAAAAGGAAGTTCTTTTGTCTGTGTTTGTTTTGACAACAGGGAATCTACACTTACTTATTTGAAATATATCTATAACTATCTTTTATGTACCTTATTTGAATGACCTGATTACGTTTAGGATATATGTTTATATATGGCAATAAAGTAAACCTTTTTCGGCACAATGATAATAAGTTAACATTATTTGTTAAACATTGATATTAAATACATTTTTCAGTGCTTACATTTATTTATCTTTTCTCATCGTTTACAACACGATTACACTAATACGGGAATATGTTAACCGCTTGTCTTTTTGACTAAAAGTACAAGTTCTCGCATGAAAGAAGTCGCTACTAAAAATTTGTATTTAAACAGTTGAACTGGAGCTTACTTCTATAATGATGAAATCCCTTACTTTGACAGCTTACTTGACGCTTTGATGGGGGCTTTATTAAAATGCACGTAGGGAATGATCTGACGGATTATTGCAGATGCATTTAAAATACATAGATTGTACAGCTGATGATATCGTTCTGAATATTTTCGAAATTGAATGTTACGCATGCATGAAATGATTTTTTATTTTATAATTTTTGACAAACTTGTTTGCATAAGAACTATTACTGGGATAATGAATTTTTTTGCGATTTATTCCATAAGCCTTATTTTCTTTTTGGATCGTTTTTTGAGTTATCGTTCCCTTTCTGATAGACGGACTAAAAGAAAAACACATTTTTACAGATACACATGATAAAGCCAATACTTCGCTTCAGCTACGTAATAATAATAGTTTAAGAGTTTTGGTTTGCAGCGTGGTGCATGCAATATTCATTGCTTATTAGTTGTTTTACTTTAACGTTGGTTAATGAACAAGTCAAAACTTTATTTTATTTTGGACGTATCTTTGCAGGGCTTTTATTTATACGACGTGTGATAAATTTGTAAACTTAGGACTCATCATTATTGTGAACTTTAAATTTACACTTACTATTTTACTTTCACAGCTATTTACATATAACAACAAATCGACCAGCCTAAAGTAATAGCAATGCACTAATTGTATATAATGCGAACTAAATTCAACATTGGATTAAAATATCAAGAATAGTACAAGTATTTTGACAAAACTTTCTACGTAATACCCGATTGATACATTATTGATAAGAATCGTGAGATGGAAATTTCAGTCCAATATCCAGTATCTGTAGTAGGATTATTATTGGGTTTGTTTTATTGTGGGATTTAAATGTGAAAAATTAATATTTTCCGGTAATGGATATGGATGGGGTATCGGATTAAGATAACAAGATATTCTGACAGTTATGGAAATCAATAGCTAATAATAACGATAACTTTGCCACATTGATTAAGACAATTAATTATAACAATTAAAAAACAGTTCTAAATTTTTACTAAAATATTTACTTAATTTTTTATGATTTAATAAATATAAGGGTATAAGCTTAACAAAGTTTGGTTTTCATAGAAAACGCAATAATTACTTCCGTTTGCCTATTAATCTCTTAAACTTGGTTTTAACCTTTAAAATGAAATTTGTCAGAACAGCAGCTGCACCAGATTGGTTTGTTGAATTACACGCCTCGTACATCACCTTTAACCCATCTATTTGTTGAGACATGATGCTGTACGTTTTCTGTGCTCTTTCACATTCCGATCCAATACTAACCTGTTAAAATAAAGATAAAAGTTTAATATAAAAACAAATAACATTATTTCAAATGAAATGAATGTTTAGTAGTAAATATACCAATATTGATTCATCATTACGGTGTAAAACACCCCGTGACACTAAGACCGCCAACAGACTTGTGTTTACTCTGGTTACTTGAATCAGACGATCTAAATTTTGGCTCACAAAGCTCTGCTGCAGGTCTAACATTTCTGAAAAGTGTCGTTTCGACACAGTTGGATTCCTGTTCATCCATTTTACAAAGTCGTTCAGCGATCCCTGCTCAATACTTGTTTTGTCCGTATAAGTGATCTTACAATCACGATATATATTATTGGAAATTTTCAAATTAACCGCCGAAGAATCATCCCGATTTCCCGTCACTTTTGACTGTACTTCCTCCAAGCTCATTTCTGGCAGCTCGCATGTCGGGCATTTCCCATTTGTTTCCTTTAAACAATTCTGGTGAAAGGCTCGTCCACATTCCATAACTTCTTGTTCTGATAAATGAATCGCTCTATCACACCCTTGACATTTGTTAAACGAGTAGTCAAACTTAGTAGTGTAAATTCGTACAAAATCGTATTCCACACTTGTGCCTCTATCCATGTAGTTATTAACATTGAATTTCGAATAGTTTGTGTGGTCGGCTGACGGTGACTCCAAAAACATTACTTGGTCCTTTTCCACACCAATCTTTCTAAATACAAATTTTGCTCTGCCTGCTGCCATTAGGAATGTATGAACATTGATATCCTGCTCAAAACATCGAGGACATTGATACCCATTACTTTTCGCATCCATAATTTCCATTTCCGGATAACCCAAGTGATGATAAACGATATCTCCTTGCGAGGGACAACTTTCGTTTTTACAGTTTCCAATCGCATTTAGACCATACGTGTATCCATAATCTGCGTGTGTTCCCACACCTGTCGTTACAGATACATTTGAGAGGTCAATAGAAAGAAATAGTTTTCCTTTTCCGCCCACACTTGGCAGAGAGAAATGAAGGATATCATCTTCTTCCACTTTGTAGTCTGACATAAGTTTTCCTGTTTCAATGCGCCTGGAACGGTAGTTAAAATTTACCGGGAAGTAGTCAGCTTCAAGTATGGTAGTTATTCGAGTTATAAAGCTGTCCGAATATTCTTCGTCCAAAATGTCTACACAAATTTGTGTGCCGTCAAAAGCTTGTAAATAAATGCTTTTAGGTTCATCGGAGTAATTATCATTGACAGTTTTGCCTAAAGATAGAATCAGCTTGTCGTATTTGCTAACCGTTTGCCATATGTTTGTGTCAAGCTTCAGTAATTTGTGGTCGGCGTACAAGCCAATGACTTTTCTCTCAGAGGTTGAGTGAACGCTGTCAAGTCGTCTGAGGACAGATTCGACTGTATCTTCCTTAAACGTTTGCATGGAAATTAGTTCGTTTTGGTCAACGAATAGCGGGTAAAGCTTGAATATTTTTCCGGATAGAGATATTGTACTAAAGTGTTGCATATCGGTGTCAAAGTTTTCAAAGGGAAACATTCGAATGGTTTTTCGAATTTCGGAGGTTATGGGAATAGGAACAATTGATGAACTGCTTTCCTTTGCCAAAAATGATTTGGTGGGGCTTTCAAGTTTTACTTGGTCGCCATGAAGATATATTTTTCCGATAGGTTTACCATCAACATGGACTATTATGGAGAGCTTTGGATTTTCGGCTGCATTTTCGTGTGAGTCGTCGTTTAGCTGTATTTAAAAAAAAGTAAAGTAATATATTTGATTTTTTTCCTTATTGATTCACTAATTCATTTATGAAGAGAATGTGTATTTTACCAAGGTCAGTTCCACATTTTCACCATTTTGGGAGGATATTGACTAGAATTGTAAAAATACCAACGAAATTAAATACTATTAATATAATTATTCACAGACAGGTGTTGTGAGATAAGTTTATTTATTTACTGTTGTCGAGTCCGGGTTTTCATTATCATTCTGAGAGTCGAATATCTAGAATTGTAAAATACCAATGTATGTACATACGTATCGGGTATATAGTAAATGATTGTTATTGGTTTTACAGATGTGTTTGTTTACCCAAGCCAAGTCCAGATTCTCACAATTTTCAAAGTCAAATGCCTGAAATTTTAGAATTCAGATTTTTTTAAAGAACGTTTACATTAGATTGAACATAACGAGATAAAATGATGTATTTTACCATATCCCACGACTTATTTTCATCAATTTGAAATTCGAATATCTAGAATTTTAAAATCCTAATGTATTTAAATATCAGTTATAAAGTAAACGAATGTTATTGGTTTAGCAGATGTATTTGTTTACCCAAGCCAAGTTCAGATTCTCACAATTTTCAAAGTCGAATGCCTGAAATTTTAGAGTTCGGAATTGAAAAAAAAAATGTGTGCAATTTATAAAATATTACTAAGTACAAAGATGTATTTTGAGCATAGCCAATGCCTCATTTTCATTTGTTTAAGAGTCGAATGTCTAGGTTTAATAAAATAGCAATAATGCATTTATCTACAGTTAACATTTAAGTTCTCAAGCTTATGTTTATTTTTTTACCATAGACAAGTCTCGACTTTCATTTTGTATGGCGTCAGAGTCAGATATCTCGTCGTCAAATGTATCTGCTAAGAGTTCATCCAGAGTTTGTGCGAGAAAAGACCTTTGCGACGCGTAATCTAAACAAAGTAATGTATAAATTTGGTAGTAACCAAACTCTGTTATAAATTATTGTACAAAAACCTGAATTAAAATTGTACCCTGTTCAACCAAGTTGTCCATGTGACTCCCAACAATTAATCTAAGAGTATACAGATATTTTTCAGTGGCAATGAAAATATCGAATGAGTTATATATTTAATATTTCTCGATTACATGGTAAACTTACTGTTTAACAACATCACCCACAAACTCTTGTCTATCTGCAAGCTCAAAGTCCAAAAAATCGTCATCATTGCTTGCAAACGCAAACACGTCACTCAGCCTATAAATCGCATATATACATGTATATTCAATAGTGGGATTATTATATGGATTGCAGCTTGCTTAGTTATTACGTAGCCGAAAGCAAAGCGTCAGCAAGTATTGACTTTATCTTGTTTGTCCGTCCGTCCGTCTGTGACCACGATACGTTAACCGATTTGACTCAAATTTGGCATGGTGGTCAGTATGGTAAAGGGCAAGAAACCCATAGATTTTCAGTCCCCTATGGTCAAACCCCAACGCATGTCGAGGGTCAAAAAATGGGGTCAAAGTTTGCAACTTTATAATTCGAGAAAGCAATGACTGATTTACACAAAACAGAACAGTGGTACTACATAGTTCGGCCCAAAAATGTCAACGGGGTCAAAAGTTCAGGCCTAGAAGCTTGTCAGAAGTTTTACTTATTGTCCCAGACATTGCCCCAGTGGACTCCAGACATGACCCCAACGGATCCCAGCCATGACCCCAATCAATCCCAAACGTGACAAAGGTGGATCCCAGACGTGACCCCAATATATTCCAAGCTTGGCTCTAATGGTTCTCAGACGTGACTCCAATGATTCCCATACGTGACCCCAATAGAGACATGACCCCAATGCACCCAAGACATGGCCTTAATAGACGCCAACTATGGCCCAAATTAACCTCAGCCCTGGCGTCCTCAGACATGACCCATTTTATATAGCTATGCGCTTGCTACTTTACTGCATACGTGCTTGCAGGGTTTTTATAACTATTATGACTTCTGAAACTTTTACAAGCTGATTACGTAACTTTAACTTACCCCAAGAGTTTTTCAACAAAAACGGTAACTGCTTCTTTCTTTTTATTACATCTAATAATCATTTCCTCAATTTTTTCTTTGACGATATCGTACTTCGTTCCAAGTTTTCCGATACTTTTGCACGTATCCTCTTGTACGTCGGTTTCACTGTTAAGATCAAGATATTTTATTTTAAATATTAATTTGATATTTAAAACGGATTTAAAAAAAATATATATTAAATATTAAATTCATTCAAAGCCACTAAAATAACATTGCAAGTAATATGGTTTTAGACTCCCAATACGGCTCACCATATTTGAATCCTTTTTCTGGGGTCAAGCATTTCAACGATCCTTCTAACTTTCCCTTTGGTTACCACTTGGGCAATTTCCGAATAGATTTGTGAACCCATGATGGACAAACGACTTTGATTAAAAAAATGTTAATGTTAAACTAAAAGATGACCAGAAGAAAGATAACCAAATGAATTGACCAATTGAAGATAATTACTACCTTTTTTGTTTCGTTTGCCAAATAAGTTTGGGTTATAAAGAGTTGATATTATTTTCACAAATTAATTAAATTGATTGATAATTAGGTTATTTGAACGCATGCGAATAATACTTATAGTGTTGCGTCAGTCAGGTAAGATAAACGAGTGTTTGTTTTACCGGATTCATTACAAAATGAAATGAAGATGTGTGTTCCGCAGGGTAAATAATTTTTATAAAAATCAGGTCAGCATTTTATTTAGTCAACCTTATCTTCAGTTCATGTTTACATTTAAAAGATATCTTATCATTATCATAAATATGAGTCACAATTAAAATCGCATTAATGGTAAATCATAAATACAAACTGTGTTAGCATTTTTTTAACGAAAAAGAGCATTCAGGTAACCATGTGATATGGACAAGCATATAAATAAACTGATGATGACTCAACTTTACTCAAAATTATCAATTTTATTTACATTTTTTTTGACTTGATATAATTTTGAATATTAATACTTTAAACGGTTTTCCCGCATTTTATTTTGCGAATAACCCCACAAACTTTATTTTCCCGATCCCCAATCACATCCACAATTTCCACCTTATTTAAACCCGAAAATCCCTTTAATATCCCATCAAGCACCTGTTCCATTTTCTCCGAAAACTCTTCCCTTTCCCCATCCTCATCGTTTCTCAAAAATCGTAATATTTCCATTGCCGGCATTTCCCTAACCAGCCTTTCCACCAGAATTGGATATCTTATCAACTGCACAGGTACAGATAACCTTGTAACCAACTTGCCCCCACCCCCAAAATTAAATCTACCATTTATCTCGTCCTCCCCAATTTTAAACCCTGTATTCTCGCAAACCCCCACATTAAACTCCTTTAGTCTCGGTAAATATTCCAATGGTCCGAATAACCTTGTTACTGGCTTATCACCAAAGTTATCACAAATGTTGTACTGAATTGACAAGTGGTCCAATTTTGGGAATAGCTTGACGCCACCTCCTTCCTCCTCGATCCCAACCCCTTTTATGAAGTCCACAAAGTGGTCAAGTTCCTTACATCTTCCGAATTCCCCCATTTTTAGTTCCCTAAGCTTTCCAAAAATGAGGCCCCCTCGCTTGTCACCTTTGCCATCGCCGCCATCCCCAGAATTTGACCGCTGCTGCTCCAATAATTTTGTTAAATGGGGAAAATAATTATCCCGGGTATTTATCACTTGAAAAGTTTCCAGCTGATTATGATAAGCGTAAACTAGGGACTCCAGGATCCCATGGCAGCGTATCACTTTCAAAGACTTCAGGTTTGGAAGCTGGGGAAGGTCCTTGAAGGTGCTCTGCAGGTGCTCGGAGGAGTTTGCCACTTCTTTTTGCTTATGAATACGAATGCCCTTCAACATTAAATATTGAAGATTAGGTGTCCTCTCCAAGATATCCCGAAGGTCTTCCAGTGATTTGAGATCGGCGGTAACCCCGCTCTCAAAAATTAAAGATGTTAGGTGACTTCCAAACGGGGTGAGAAGAAGATTGATTTTTTGAAGGGACAATAAATAAGCTTCATTTTCCTCTTGGTTATCATTCAAGCCTAGGCCTCCAAGAAAACCGAATTTATTTTGTTGAGGAGTTCCAGTGTCAAGGTTATCTTCAGGGTTATCAGGATCACTGGCTTCCTCTGGAGGATTCGACTTGACTCTTCTTAAATAAATGCCTCTATTAGGAAACGGGTTATCATCCAAATGGCCCTCCATGTCCTTTAGAAAACTTGTAATATCAGCTGACTTGGAGAAGATCTTATCAACAGGTAAGTGCCTCTTCAAAGGGCCTGGCTGGATAAATGGCTTGGCTTCACCGTAATACTTGGACCAGTCCCATAAGGAGCCCTGCTGTTTTTCAAGGAGGTCGTCAACAAGATCCCGAAATCGATGACAAGTCAGTCGACAAGATAGCAGGGATAATGGGGCGGATTTCTCCAAATGTTCCAAAATTGAGGTGACCATCTAAACAAATAAATGTAGTACATTTGTTTTAAATGAGTAAAGTATAATTTGTGTGTTAATTAAAGTATTATTTATTTTTTAAATGTACCTCAGGTGGTAGCCTGTTGAACAAATCAGCTGACTCAGACTCATCCTCTTGTAATTTTTCGGGTTCCTCCAAATCATTTTGAACTTCAACGTCCCCTCTTCCATGGTCGTCACAGGGTAAGGATTCCACACTAGTCATTTTAAATGTTAACTTAATTAATAATTAAATGCAATTTGAAAAAAAATATCAAGTGATCAAGAAAATACTTTTTATAGTCATCTGTTCGTTCCAATACACTTGACTACCAAAAACCAAATGCCGAGCCGATGATGATGCATCTCTGCTATGCTGCTGCTATTGTCTTTCAGACAGAAGTGGATTTTGAAGAGATGAAGGCGTACTTGCAAAGCATTCATGAGTCATAATTGTTTGATGATTTAGATGAGTAATGATGTTATCTCACATGAATGATCATGATGTGATAATTGACATTAAATTGACCTCTAATCATAATTAATTTTGAAAAATATTGATTTTCAATTATGATTATAAAGTATGACTTGAATGGAAGATAATTTTGCCATTTTGGAAAACAATTTTGTTTCCAGGTCATGGAAATAAACGTTCGATTTTGTTCCATTAAAATTAATCTTAAAAAAAATTAAATGGCAAAAACTAAACAAAATACAGTAGTACTTTTTTTTTACTACAACTGGTTGATGTATAGATCGTATTTTTTATTTCATTGAATAATACATTCCTTTGCATTTTTTAAAGTAAAATTTACAAAGTTAATTTTTGGTAATATTAATGCACGAAAAATAATTCAGAAATTAATTTCAATTGAGATAGGTTACTTAAAAGGGGGTCAAGTTAACTAATTGTTTTTTTATCCGTCTGTTTATTCTCCTTCTTTCTTTTCCTCTTCGGGTTTCTTCTCCTCCTCTGGCTTTTTCTCATCTTCAGGTTTTTTCTCATCCTCAGGCTTCTTATCAGCTGCAGGTGCTGGGGCAGGGGCGGGAGCTGGTGCAGGGGCTGGCTTTGGAAGGTTAATTGGGATCCATGGCATAGCTCCAGGTCTCAGCCAAAAGAAACCTATTTAAATATTTAAAAAATACAAAATTAACAAAAACAAATTAGTTTAGTGACTTTTTATTTAAAAAATTATTTAAAATTAATTATATTTTACGGCTATTATCTCCAGGGCGAACTGCTCGTTGACCTTGGGCACGACCTGCACAAGAGACTGATGACATGGTGATCCCAAGGATGACCAAAGTGGCGAGGAGAAGGGAAGTGAATCTTGCCATTTTTTGACAATTTTTTTTTCTGGGTAAATTTTTTAAAGTGGTTAGAATTGAAGACAAGTTGAAACTGATGAAGTGGTTAATTTTTGAAGGGCAATTTATACGATTTTTTTTAGTGTAACAAGTCAAGTTTAAAATTAACTTTGATTGACAGTTTTGATTGGAAGATGGAATTTTTAAAAATTATCTAACGGTTTTATAATTACAGCTGAGTTAATATTTAATATGTCTGAAGGTTAATTAAGTAACTACTATTTGATTTAGGATAATACAGCATCATTACCTAGGTTATTAAATAAATATTTTAACAGATGAGTTGTGTGTCTGAAATAAATTGATTAATTGATTGAAAAAAACTTTTTTAAAAAATATAAATAGCATGATGGAACATTGAACAGTTAAGGACAAGTGCATTTTATAATTGTTGGATATTTGTATTAAATATTTTTAGTCAATCAATTCGAATTTATTTATTTAAAAAAAAATATATAATCTGATCAAAATTATTTTTAAAGGTATTTTAATTTTAATTGACGTCGATAGGTTTTCATTACAACAATTTACTATTGAAAATCTTAAGGATAATTTAAAAAATAAGTCATTTATACATAAAATTCTTGGTAAAAAATTGAAAATGAACTATATATTTAGATTTAATTAATTTCGTAACAAACAATTATCTGACGGACTTTGACTCAACGTCAAACTTCTACTTTTACTTACGTCAAAAACTAATATTTATACTACAACAGCTTATTTACATAAAAACACTGCATCCTGTTCAAATATTGATTTAGCTGCAGACTAACCTTTACTTAAAAATTCGCTATATCATATCTACCTTAATTATAAATATTCCAGCTGACACTTCTCTTGTATTATTTTAAAGTAAATATTTAATGTACAAAACTAACTTTAAAAACATATGATCAAATCTCCTTTTGTATACAAATTTACATAACACACCTGTACACTGTAAACGCAACGTCTCAACTATAAAATCAACATTGAAATAAATGTGATCAAGTTTCCTTCTAAACCATTAAAAAAAACATCCTTAAATAATATTTAACCACTAAACTATTTTTTTCTTCATTTAATCCTATCCCTTTTCTTGTGATCAAATCCGGACCCCCCACCTCCTCCTCCTCCC
>JAQFZG010000150.1:0-46044 GCA_034695465.1 Entomobrya nicoleti
ATTGCATTGTAGCGACTAAAAACAACAACGCATATCAAAAACAAATGCTTAATAAAAAATTCAGTCTTTATGCAGAATTAACGGCCAAATTTAAATTTACACACATAAGGCAAAGTTAAACAATAATGAAATTAGTAGTACAATCAAACTCTTATCGGACGAATTCAGCAAGGGTAAATACTATGTGTAAGCCTTTGTATATTTGAATGCAGTTTTATGAATTATGTTTGTTGGAGGCGTTGACACATTAATTCTTGATTCTACAAAAATATCTACTAAAGCTTCGTCGACTGATAAATTTCGACTAAATATGTGGTCGACAATTTAACCATATAGACTAAAAAAATCGAATTTAGCAACGGTCGACAGTAAGAAATTCCACTATATTATACTGACCCGAATGCATGATATGAGATTTGGTAAATACATTCATACAAATACGTGAACCCTTTCATAACTTTTCCTTTTTGTTCATTCACCAAACAAAAGAAATATGTTCTGTGTTGAAACTGCAATTCCAAAAAGGAAACATTATTTGTCATTGTTCACTCGGTAGCATGTTCCCAAATATAGTTTTACTGGATAAAACTGAATATTCTGCTGAAAGTAAAAGGCATTTTTTCCATTGATTATCACATACACATTAAGTATGCATGTACATAAAAATCTGCTGGAATATCATTCGGCTCGAGTTCTATTCCCTTCATTAGTATCGTAATTGGGCTTAATTATGATGCATTTCCGCATCGCATACCTCAAGATATTTGCTTTCATTTTCAAGCTCTTAAAATTACAAACTTTTATAAATTTTGTTTTACTATGCCCCCAAAGTATTTTGTTTCCTAAAAAATAGTTCACTTGAGATATAAAAAACTATTTATATGCATACGTCCTCCAAATATATATTTATATACTCAAAGACCACAATACTACTATGTATTTTAATTATAAACACAAGCGATTCGGATTGCTGTCTTGCGTTACACAATTAAAGTAGGAACTTTCACCAAAAAAACTGCTAGGTTTGCAATATTTATTTAAAAGGATTAAGAATATGTGGGTAGTCTTTTGAAGGATTATTTGTATTATTGATTAAGTTAAGTTCATTGATTATTTTTTCAGAAAGGACATAGATGGTTGACAGATCGAAATTGCATTCGAATTGGAAAATTTTGATAACAATGCATAGCAAGAGTACAGTATGAACTACATCTGATCGAATTTAATTTTGTTGAGATGCACCTTTTTATCAAGTTAACCCATCTCATCATCTAGATCACACAATACATCTTTCAGATTCACAGTAGAGATCAGATCTAAAAAGAGCCAAAACCGTGCATCCACTTATCTACCAAACGAGCACGTTTTATATATTTTAAATCTCTATTAATCATCATTTCATCTCTAAACTCATTTATCTCTGTCTTTCACATAAGTATACATATACGACAGAACAAAAAATAAATGCAACATGGCTAGTTCTGCTACTCATCTGATCAAATACCACTATTTCATATCTACACCCACGCATTTTCCTTTTTCGTAAAGAGAAAATTGTTTTTTTTTTTGAAAAGTGCTACAAATCTGTGCCTCTAATTTTCTTTCACCTGCTCTCAATTTAAATCCAAATTTAATAGATGACCAATATGATAATATTGTGGGATGAAATGCAACTTGTATTGTTTATTTTGCCAAGGATTGCCTTTTTATGTTGAAAATTTCAACTTGAAATCACTTTTATGGATGCTCTCTCTGTAGCAACTTATTTTGTTCTGGTGTAAAAAAGTTGTAAAAAATATGCAGCTTTTCAATGATATATTTTTGGAACCTTAAGATGATTACGTGCTTTATGGCGTGGGCTATTACTTTTTCAGCTTTGTTCGATCGGTTTTTATGCTAATAATTAACTTAGGTAGGCATAAAGTGAGTAAAGATTTAGCATTTTTGTTCAAATAGCTATTATGTAAGGTTTGCATAACTTTATAATGCACGCAGACTTGAAGATGAAACTAGTGTTGGGAGCTATTATATTCATGCTCTTTCAATTAAAAAACGATCATGCCTTTTGTTTTACGATGCATTATTTTTTTACGATAGATCAGGAGCCTTAAAAATAATAAAAGAGTTTTCAAATTTTAAACTTTTTCAAACAGAGTTTTTAATGAACGTATAAGATCATAAATATTCGGTGGAGCTTAATAGTTTTATATTTTTCATTACAGAATTGCCACTTGCTGCGTAATTTTGTGAAATTTATAATTAATACAACTTATTTGTGCGTAATTACCTCTGATTTCTTGAATGTAATGCTAATCTTTTCAAAATCATGTTCACTTAAACATTAAAACGTAAAAAATTGCCTAATATTTTTTTTCATTTTGAAATGTTTGTACTATTTATTATATTTGAATTGAAATATTTGGAAGGAAAATGAAAGAAATCTCAAAAAAAAAATTGGCCAAAAATGTTCACTGAATTTTATACTCAGAAACCCGAAGGCAATCGCTCAACATCTCAAAATCCTCTCATTGAATTTAGAATAATTTAATCTTGTTTTTTTATAAAAATAGTAGCCTGTATTTTCTAAACAGCTTCTGTAGAGTTGGCAGGCTGATTAAGCTGCTCGGTTGGAATCCCGTAGAATGGGACGCCTATGGTGCAGCTGGTATTGTTGCTGGGCTGCAAAGTTCTGCAATCACAACATAGGTAAATGTTAAAAACTATAAAAAACATTGTCTCTACAAAACCAATGAATTGTGAAATAAGATTTCATTGTGCTTACGGAGAAGATTAAAAATTGGTGGGAGTAGTTGGACACATGTACCAGCACAGCAGGCACCATTGCAGCAGGTATTACTCTTAGGGCAGCATTTATCTTTGCAGCATATCTGAGTATCGTCATCGCAGCAAACATCACCGCAGCAGGTCCCACTAGAACTGCAGCAGTCGACACCACAACAGAGCGAGAATCCTATGCAACAGTTACCTTCGCACGAATCGAGATCACATCTCTCCTTGAATTGGCCTGTTTTGTTGGCAGCCTCCAACATGCCCAGGTAGGTGCTGTTTGCCTTTGCCTAAAAACCAAAAAAAATAACGAACCCCAAATAAGTAAAGTAATATGAGTATTTTAATATAACACGAGGTACTAAAATAAGTCAAATATATCCCTTGAATATAGCCATTTGGCAGGAATGACCGTAATTCGATTGGAATCAATGGGAAAAAATAAATAGTTAAATGAAATGTAATTTATATCCCATGGTCTGCAAGCAGAATTTCTTTTTTTTACGATTAACTGAACAATTCTACGAATGCTTAGCCTCACCAGAAGTATTATAAATACATTGAGCATACTATGTCGAGATATTTTGATTGTTTTGTTTGAAACAAGTGAAATATTAACTACTTCCCATAAATATTTCTAAGAGCGAGTTACTGACAAACCTGCCAAATAGATATACCCAAGGGACATTTATTTACACTTTGTACTACCAGAATATCACCAGTATAAACTAACTATGTAATTTGCACTTTAACTTACATGACCAGCCGACAGCTTTGAACCACCTGGGGGCACTTTTGCCTCAGAATTTTGAGGTTGCATCAGAACAACCATGATGATAACGACAAGCGTTAAAGAGAAGATAAATTTTGAAGACATGTTTTATTTTTTTGCGAAAATTAGCGTGAAAAAAACGAGGTGATAAACGACCAAATTTTTATTTGATAAAAATTGGGCAGGATAACGTCAGAAAAAAAGACAAACGGGGAAGTATTTTGGTGAGTGTGTTCGAACATGTAAAAATGTTGAATGATTAAGATACTGGGATTTTCTCGGGTATTTATTGCTGGGAAAAAATTCTTAGCTATGTGTTGAGGAATGGGTGTATTCAGAGAATGGCATGTAATATTTGTCTGTGATTCCTAACATTAAATTTATTTTTAAAAAGGGTTGCTTTTGTGATTTACTTTACTTCATATATTTTTTACACGGTGGGAATGTATATTGAACCTCAACCGGTTACAACTGCTTTGCAAAGGTTGTTGCCTTTTTTGGGTTGAATTATTTTAAGGGCTCAATAGAGGCGCCTGGTAGCTTACCTCAACTGGCTACTTGTTAGGGACACATTTCCTTCAATACGAGGCATTCTCTTTGGTTTAATATCTATTTTAAGTGATAAAGAAAGCCGAACAAATGAGCCTTTCCATTAATATATACATGACTTTATAATATGTTACCATAAAACATACATACATTTCATTTCACTCGATTTCAATTCTATCATATTTTTAGGAAAGGATATTTGGCTTTATAGCTTATGAATACAACTTACAACAAAAATGTACATGCATGCATTTGGTATATATGAATAGATAATAAAATACATGTACCATTTCATAACCCTTCCTTTCATGTTCTTTTCCCATATATATTATCTGTCATTGTTCACTCGGTAGCTTGTTCCCAAATATAGCTTTACTGGAACGAACTAGATATTCAACTTAAAATAAAACGCCTGTTTTTTCTGCATTATCACATATATCTTAATTATGAACTCTGAATATTATTGAACTCTGCAACAATTATATTGACAATTAAAAATCGGGCATTTGAGTTAACAGTATTTAATCAATGAGAAATGTGCAATAACAATTAATTCGGCTCGAATTCTATCCCATTTGTTAGTATCGTAGTTGACATAAATTTATGAATACCTCGTCCCAAAAATATCTAAGCAACTTACCAATTTTTTTTGCTATCTCGGATTTTTTGTCAATTAAGTAACTACCTAGATACTAAAATGATTGTCGTAATGGATTTTTTATGGACAAGCCAAACCACAACTCATTTACTCCTTTCATTGTTTTTTTCTGGGGTCATCATCTAGTCGGTACCTATTTTTGTCAATACAAGACGCTGTCCCTTTTTTTATGGCTAGATAGGGCCATAAAGCATGTATGCAAACCTATGTGAAAATATAATTGTACGGTAGTAAGACTTTGCTCGACTGAGTCAATACCCGCCAGACCTTTTTTATCTGCTAATCTCCAATCCCTTTTGTTTTTAGATGTTGGATAAGATAAGGATAACACCAATGCATACATTTATGCACGTTGCCGGCCAATTCCTTCAAAAGAATATTTCACATTGTGCGAATTCCTCCCCGAGAAAATTACTTCCCACTCGTTTAAACGTGAATTTATATAAGTAAATCTTGGGTTCGTGTAAGTGAAGTACCGATGACAGTGTCGGGTTGTAATAAGTTAGGTTAGGTTGGGTTCGGTTATATATCGATGACAGTGTTGGGTTGTAATAAGTTAGGTTAGGTTTGTTCGGTTATATATCGATGACAATGTTGGGTTGTAATAAGTTAGGTTAGGTTTGTTTCGGTTATATATCGATGACAGTGTTGGGTTGTAATAAGTAAGGTTAGGTTGGGTTCGGTTACATATTGATGACAGTGTTGGGTTGTAATAAGTTAGGTTAGGTTTGTTCGGTTATATATCGATGACAGTGTTGGGTTGTAATAAGTTAGGTTAGGTTGGGTTAGGTTATATATCGATGACAGTGTTGGGTTGTAATAAGTTAGGTTAGGTTTGTTTCGGTTATATATCGATGACAGTGTTGGGTTGTAATAAGTAAGGTAAGGTTGGGTTCGGTTACATATTGATGACATTGTTAGGTTGTAATAAGTTAGGTTTGGTTCGGTTATAATACTATTGAAAGTCTTGTGTTAAGATCAGTTGGTTGCAAACTCGCATGGGAGAATATGCTCTTGGGGGAATGTGCCTGGGAACGAATACTGTCTCGGGCGGCAAAAGACCTAGTCGAGTAAAGTCCCAGTCTTATACTGCCCCAGTCGTGTACGGACCCGCAATCAATTGTACTGGTCTCATGTTCTACCACATATGAGCAACACATACCTTTTGTATTCCCGAGGTAGGTATATATTGATGGAAAGGATAAAAATAAGTTCCCTTAAAACATGTGCCCTTCGCTTGCATACTATAAGTCATTTATTGTGTGAAGGTTACTCACGTCGCGGATCCAGAATTCAATCAAAGGATTTGTATCAAATGAGTGTAAAATTCCAAGAATAATGGCATAATTAGTTGCATAAATTAATGCATACAAAAAATTGCATGAAAAAATAAAAAGCTAAATGGAATGTTGTAGATGAAGAAAAAATATTTAGTCATCTTGTAGACTGGCATGGAATTTGATCATCTTACATAATTCTTAGGTTCACTCGTCTACTCTATCAGCTTATAGATGACGTTGGAGTGTAATAAGCACAAATTTGGCTAGTGAAAGGAGCAAATAAAAACCAGCAGGAATTTTCGCATAATATTTCCAGATTTTTAAGGAAAATGTACAACGTAGCATTTCATCTGGGATTAGTGCTTACGGTAAATGTTTTAACTCATCGAAGTTGCGTTCGAATTGGAATATTTTGATAATGCATTGCATTAAATGAGTGCAGTGGGCTCTACATCTGATCTGGTTTCTTTAGATGCAGATGCTGATTGCTAAACTTGTGATTTCTTTTGTTGTTCCATTGAGAAAAATAAAATGTACTCTTGTAAATAAAATCCATTGAGCATATCTCTTAAGGTCATCTTTGAAGATGTGCCCTGTCCAGAAATCTAAAAACGGCAAACCCATCAACTACACGACCATATTTTACGTTTGTTAAAAAGGCCAACTGTCTCTGTCGTTGACTCAAGTTTAATGGAAGAAAATGGGGTGGACTGGACTGTGGTAAGTTCATGCAAAAAATATAGTTGACCTGGCTGTTTCCTCTGCTCATATCTTTCTATTTCATACCTACACCTACGCATTTTCGAGTTTTCCTGAAGCAGAAAATGTTCTTTTTCAGCTGCCAAGTTCAATGAATGCATTTTTCCTTAGGGGGTAAATTGATACAATGTTTTTATTAACTTGGTTTCGTTGAAGTGAGGATGATCTAAAATAATAATGCAGCTTTTCTAACGTTTTTTTTGGAGACGAAGAGAATTGAGTTGAGAAGAGTGTAAAGCTATTATGATAAGAAGAATAAGAATATGACGTGCTTATAGTACTCTCTGCATTATAAATGTCACCTTAACTCCATTTAATTAAATACAATCATATTTTAAGGGAAGGTGGTCGATAGTTATGTCTGTCCGATGTTTTAGCAACTTTTTTGATGTCGGATTTTTGTAAACTAAATAACTATAGTGATACCGCAATAATAATCTTAGTAAACATTACATAACGTATTATTTTATGTGTTTCTGCATCGAATACTTGAGGATACATGCTTTCATTTTTAAAGCTCTATAAAATTACAATGGTTCATAAATTTGTTTTACAATGCCCAAAAATAATTGGTTTCGTAAAATAGTAAACGTGTGACAAAAAAGTATGTGTATGCATATATCTTACAAATATATTTAAACTTGAAGACCACACACTATTTTTATATGTTACCATTTAAGGCTAGCATGGTATTTTTATAGTCAGCTTGTGTATTCTTTTAAAATAAGGTTTAATTGATTGGGTTGACACTTCGATTAAAATGAATTTGATAAAATGTGTTATGTGATTTGGTCGACTCGTTTGGACGATAGAACGTGCATTGTACATATAAACAAAAAGAGTTTTATAAATTTATTAATCAAAATTGGGGATTTTATAATTTGCTGATGTTTCCTTACAGTTCTCGTATTTCAATATTCTTTTCTAAATTTGTTTATCAATTTAATTCTCAACTGCAGTTTTGGAGAAATTCGATTTCATTAAAACTTATGCTAAAATTTGCAATTTGTACAAAACAAAATATACGCGATAAAAAAAAGTTGGGTTTTGATGAATTTGATGATATATTGGGGGAAAACAATTGAATTGAAGGTAGCTATTTCGGTTCTTGAAAAATAATTCAATCGTCTTGCGAATGTAGTTTGCCTTTTTTAAATCATTTTGCCGATATCCCTTTATGACAATACAAGGCATTAGCTAGGAAGCTTTTTAAGTGAAATGTTAAGACATCAAATAAAAACCCTTATTTGTGGCTAGATATGGCCATAAGGCATATGTACATACATACCTAAGTAAAAACTATTATTGTATTGCTCTTATGTATTACCATATATGAAAATTACATACCTTTTGTATTCCCGATTGTGGTAAATAGTTGTGGAAAGTATAAATAAGTCTCGCTTGCATACTAAAAATCATTTATTTGTGTGTTGGTTACCCACCTCACGGATCAGTACTTCAGTCAAATCATTTGTATCAAATATACTGCATTTGCTTTACCAATTTTTAACATAGCTTTATGCAGTAGTCTGTCCATACAACAGCCAATGGAACAAATGCCACTACAACATTCTGAAAAAAATACCCGAAAATATTTTACTACCGAATATTTTTAGAAAGAACACAGATCCCTTTAATTTGACAAGTCGGTTTAGAGATGATAAACTATTGAAAGTGTCTGAAAAATAGCTTGCTTTATTGCAGAAATTTAATGCATATAAAAAATTGATTGCAAAAAAAACAAGCTAAAAAGAGTGTTCCAGATAAATAAAAATAATGAATCATCTTGTAATCTTGCATTGAATTTTATCTTCATACATAATTCTCAGGTTTACTTGTCTACTCCGTCAACTGATAGATGACATGGTAGTGTAACAAGCAAAAGTTGGGGCTGGAACTAGCATATAGAAAAACTAGCATGATCTTCCCTACAATATTTATATTCTATATATCTGTACTTTTTTATACAAACCGCACAATTTTTACAAATCTTTTTTTTTTGCATTATCACACTTTATATCTTATTCAATTGAGTTTGGCAACAGTATTTAATCAATGAGCAATATGCCATAGCAAAAATATACCTAAATAAATATTTATTCTTACAAAGTGTAATATGATGTCATTCGGCTCGAATTCTATCCCATTTGTTAGCATTGTAGTTTACATAAATTTATGAATAAGTCGTCCAAAAATATCTAAGAAATTTATCATTTTTTTTCTATCTCCGATTTTTTTGTCAATTAAGTAACTACCGTGATAGTAAAATGATATTCTGTGTAATCACATACGTGAATTATTTTCTGCATCAAATAAGTACTTCAGGATATATAATTTTTAGAGGTCTGAAAACTGCAAACGTTTATTAGTATTTTGTTTTACAATGCCCCAAAATATTTCGGTTGGTATTTTCATGAAATGGTATTATTTAATTGATTAGGTTAACACTTTAATTCAATAATTTTGACAAAGTATTTTATTTTAGTCGGTCAATCCTTTTGGACCATAGCACATATAAAAAGAATGACTTTTTATCAATTTATTATTATCATTATTCGTACAACAATACTTTTTTCTGATTCATTTATCAATTCAATGCTTAAACGCAGTTTGGACATCATTAAAAGTGATGATAAACTTTGTGCTTTGATCGAAATATACGTGATAAAAAAAATCGTCGGTTTTATTTGCAAGAATTCGATAATAAAATGGAAAATATTCTATTTAGTTTTGCAGTATTGAAATATATAAATAATTTTGATTTCAATTAATTCGTAGTGTATTCTTATGGGCAAGCCTACAACAACTCATTTGCTCCTTTCATTATTTTTTTGGTGTCATCATCTCGTCGGTATCTATTTTTGTCAATACAAGACACTGTCTTCAGTGAGACACATCCATCCTTTTTAAGTGAAAAGAAAGATGCACTCAAATAAAAACCCTTTTTTAAGGCTAGACATGGCCATAAGGCATGTATACAAACCCATGTAAAAATAATATTGTATTGCTTTCATGTTCAACCACATTTGAGCAACACATACCTTTTGTATTCCCGAAGATGGTATGTATTAATAGAAAGGATAAATTAGTTTTTGTTAAATCATGTGCACATCGCTTCCATATAATAAGTCATTTAGTGTGTGAAGGTTACCCACGACACGGATCCCTACTTCAATTAAATGATTTGTATCAAATGCATGTTCTTTTCGGGGACTGTGTATAATTCAAAGAACAATAGCTTAATTCATTGCATAAATTAATGCATAGAAAAAATTGCATGGAAAAAATAAAAGCTAAATGAGATGCTGTAGATGAAGAAAAAATATTTAGTCATCTTGTAGACTGGCATAGAATTTTGTCGTCTTACATAATTTGTAATTCTAAGGTTCACTGGTCTACTCTATGAGCCTATAGCCTATAGCCAGCTTATAGATGACGTGGAAGTGTAACAAGCACAAATTTGGCCTGAGAGGAGCGCATAAAAAACTAGCAGAATTTTTCCATAATTTTTCCAGTTTAGTAAAGGAAAAAAATGTTCAGCTTAGCATTTCATTTCACATTAGTGGTTACGGTAAATGTTTTAGACGATCGAAAGTTTCATTTGAATTGGAATATTTTGATAATGCATTTCATTTGGGGCAAATTGAGACAATGTTTTTATTAACTTGGTTTTGTTCAAGTGAGGATGATTTAAAATAATAATAATAATAAAATAGGGTTTAATTGACTAGGTTAACGCCTCAATTCAATGAATTTTATAAAATATGTTATGTTATTCAGTCGTCTCGTTTCAAGGATACAGCGTGTACAGACAAACAGAAAGGTTTTTATTGATTTATTAATCATGACTAGAGATTTTATAGTTTTCAGATCTTTTTTTACAATTCTCGTATTACAATATTCCTTTCTAAATTTGTTTATCAATTTATAGCTCAAATGCAATTTTGGATGATTCGATTTGATAAAAAGTTATGCTAAAATTTGCAATTTGTACAAAACAAAATATACTCGATAAAAAATCTTGGGTTTTGATGAATTTGATGATATATTGGGGGGAAAGCAATTGAATTGAAGGTAGCTATTTCGGCTCTAGAAAATAATTCAATTGTCTCGCCAATGTAGTTCCTTTTTAAAATCCCTTTGGTCGATATCCCTTTATGACAATACAAGACATTGTCTTTAGTCTTCAGGAAGCTTTTTTTTGTGAAATGTCAAGCAATCAAATAAAAACCCTTTTTTGTGGCTAGATATAGCCATAAAGCATTTATACATACCCAAGTAAAAAAAATTGTATTGCTCTTATCTTCTGTCATATATTAATAACACATACCTTTTATATTCCCAATTGTGGTAAATATTGCTAAAAAAGGATAAAATAAGTCTCGCTTCCGTACTGTAAGTCATTTATTGTGTGTAGTGTAGGTCCCTCACCTCACGGATCACTATATCAGCCAAATCATTTGTGTCAAATATACTGCATTTGTTTTACCAAGCTTTTACATAAATGGCTTTATGCAGTAGTCTGTTCATACAAGAGCCAATGGAACAAATTCCTTTGATTTATTTTATTACAGAATATTTTTAGAAAGGACATAGATCCCTTAAATTTGACAAGTCGGTTTAGATATGATAACAAACTGTTGACTGTGTCTGTCGAAAAATAGCTTGCTTTATTGCAGAAATTAATGCATATAGAAAATTGCATGTAAAAATAAAAAGATAAAAGAAGTGTTTCCGATGAATAAAAATATTCAGTCATCTTGTAGACTTGGATGGCATTTTATCTTCTTACATTATTCTCAGGTTTACTTGTCTACTCCGTCAACTGATAGATGACATGGTAGTGTAACAAGCACAAATTGGGACTGGATGGAGCAAATAGAAAACTAGCACGATATTTCCTTTAGTACTTCTATTGTATATATCCGAACTTTTTTGTGCAAAGTAACATCTTATCTGACATTGGTGGTTACGGTAAAAATCAAGAGAATCTACCGATCTAAAATACAACATTATTTTATTATTTATTTGTACAAAAATCGACATCTGATCCGATTTAATTTTATTTTGGGATGCAGGTTGCTAAACTTGTATGTGATCTCTTTTGTTGTACATTTTTATCAAAATTTATCCTTCTGAAATAAAAGGAATTACCATCATCAAATAAAAACCTTTTTTGTGTCTAGACATCACCATAAAGCATGCATACAAATGTAAAAAATAAATATTAATGACACATGCATTTGTATGTGGTAAATATTGGTGGAAAGGATAGGCAAGTTTTCGATATGACATATTTCTTCTAAACGATAAGTCTTCTATTTTGTGTGTGGATACCCAAGTCACGGATTACGGCATCAATTAAATCATTTGTATCAAATACGTTTACTTCACATTACTTTAGTATAGCTTTATATGGTAGTCTATCCATTACAATAGCCAATGGAAGAATTAGTCTTGATTTAGAACACCCCACATGCACGCATCAAACTTTTGTTTACACACCCAAGTAATTTGGATGACTATTTTCTGGGGCGAGTTGACACTTAAAGACTGCTATTGTAATTATTTTGCTAAGAAATATATTTTCTCCTCTATTTGCAATCACCCAAGTGTTTTTTTTTCTACTAACTTATTTTTAATGAAGTGAATAAATTGTGTGATTAATTTTAATTAATGATTAATTTTAGTATTAATATAGTAATTAATTCAATGTTTTGAAACGTGGTTGCGTTTAAATTTATGCTTTCTTCGATTCGATACATTAATTTAATGTTACGCAAAAAATTGCATGACTATTTAATTTCTATTCAGTATTTTGTCGGCTCTAATATATTTTTACGATCAGGGCTATCCAACTTCAATTATTTTTAATGCTTGATTGGCACGTGGTTCGGATGATGAAGTCGTAACAATGGATTTTTGTTTGAGGATCATGCTGACTACACAAATTACACAGACACTTTGTTGGATTGAAATGCAGCAGATCTTTGTTCGTAAAGTGGAGGTAGCACAAGAAAAGAATAAGGTCCTCTTGTAGCCTTCAATGGTATTCTATCCATCTTACATAATTGCAAAGGGAACTTGTGTACTGGGTTAACTCATAGATGACGTGGGAGTACCACAAGCCAAAACTTAGACACACTATCAAATGTACAAAAATATGCGTAAAGACATCAAAATATTTTCAGGGTACCAGCCAAATTTACCATTATATTTTTAACTTTGTGTATGAAAAAATAATACGACATTTCATATCATTTCAGACTTGTGTTTATAGTTAACAAACAGTAGCATCATTTTTTTTAAAGATGAGCCTATATATGAAATGCATTGTGCATTTGATCTGATTTTTATTGAGATGCAGATGCTGATTGCTAAACATTTTATGTGATCTGTTCTGTGGTGCAGATCAAATCTATCCATCTCATCTCCACACAGCTTACACAGCTTTCAGATAATCAGAGCTAGAGCAGAGATCGGATCAGTAGATCCCTTTGACAAATTTAATGTATTTCAGTCGCAAAACCCATAGACCATATCTCTTAAGGTCATCTTTCTTAGAAGATGTTTTCAAGATGAGGATGATGTGTGCCGTGTCATATCTTGCCCAGAAATCTAACAGCAAAACCATTTGCTTTACCACATTTTCAAAAAGGTCATCTGCCTCTGTCATTTTACACAAGTTTAATGGAAAATGAGAAGTTGGACTGTGGAAAACTCAAAGAAAAATGATATATGCGACATGGCTTGTTTGAACAACTTATCATCTCACAAAAATCCATTTCTATCCATAATCCACATCCACACCCACGCATTCTTCATTTTTTCTGAAGAGAAAATGGTTTTTGAAGCGTGTAAGCATAAAAGCATGGGAATTTAGTGGATATTTTTTTTTCAGCGGCTCTATTAATCTAAACCAAGTTTAATGACTGGTTATATTTTGGGGTGAATTCAGACTTCTGTTTATTTTACTAGAGATTATCTTTATCTTTTCTCCTTTTTAGAATCACTTATTTAGATCCTCTGTTCACTAGCTTATTTTGGTGCAGTAAAAAATATATAAAATAATTATGCAGCTTTTTTAATGATTTTTGTTCGGCGAAGATGAGATTCAGATGAGTAGAGCAAGTGTAAAAGCTACTAGGTATGATATTATTATGTACAGACGTGCATCAATATTGAAAAAGGAGCAAGCGTTGCGTTGAGCGTGTGTGCAACAAGAGCCATTGCTAGATAGCTCCTTCGTCAATATTATTATTCTTAAGAATGAAAAAAGAAAGAAAGGTGGTTGTTCTTTCTTACGAAAGATGAACAAGAGATGAGATTTGATGATGGGGGAGTTGGATTTTTAAGAGAGATGATCATTTCTTCAGAGGAGTTGTGGAGAAAGATGGAATGGAAAGATGAAAACGAAGAAGATGACGTGCTTTATGGCATGGGCTGCTATTTTTTTTTTGCTTTGTTCATTTTTTAAGATAATCATGAAGCTTATAGGGAGAATAGATTGTAGATAGGCACACAGGGCAATAATGATTCACTTCCTGTACATTCATCTAGAACAAAAAAAACAGAAAATAAAGTGTACAATGAACTATTTTCTGTAATATAAACAGGTACAAAGAAAGGGAGTAAAGATATAAGTATATTTTACATATATACCTATTACTTACTACATAAGATTTGTATATACTATATTATGCATATGGAGGAATATAACTAGTAGTGTCAATATTCGGATTTAATTTCAAACAAAGGTGAATTTTTTTTGGAATAATTTTTACAGAAAAATTGGGCTTTCTACACAAATTTACAACGGGATAGTTTACAAACAGCAAAGCGTACTCAGAATTTACGAATTTGAACCTGCATTTGGTTTAGGGTCACTCAACTCATTTTCATGAACTTTTACTATTTATAAATTATTTTACAGTGTAAAGTTCTGACATTGAATTGAATGATAAATGATTCAACCTGTAACATTTCACTTTAAACCATATCATTTATAGTATAATCAATAGTTTATGGGTGAATAATTTGTTCAAAGATTAAAAGTTTTCTTTGAATTGAAGTGTGGGCTAACCCGAAAAGTCAAATTTGTGTGGGAATTTCTCCCAGATTTCTCAGCCCACTGCAATAAATATTTTGAGCTTAAGTGCTAATGATGATTATGTCTAATGACAGTGTAATTTCATATGACACTTTGATAGTCTCACCAAAAATACCATATCGTCATAAATTTTTTAGGGGTAAAATGACAATATGTACAGCAGAGAATATGTCCAAATTACAAAGATTGGGAAGCGTGGGTGGTGGTATGGTGGAATGATCACATTAGAACTTTTTACAACTTACTTCTTTTCTTCTCATTTCAGAAGAAACTCAGAATAGATAATCATTCATGTCATTATTTATGATAAGCTATTTAGCTAATAAACTACACACGAGCAGTATGTATCTTAAGCTTGTGTGGCGTTTGGTTGAGTGATCCTTTCCCAAAATATCATTATCATATCATTGTACATTATCATCACTGATCACCAAAAATCCAAGCATGTATACCAAATAAAAAATTTCTTCACAAAATCCTGCCAATCATTCTATTCTAAAACTGATGTTTTCATTTTTGTTGTTGAAGGGATCCCCACTGTGAACCTTAAGGGTTCCTTATTTCCCGTATGTTCTACTGTATGTCTGTCATTTAGAATAAAAGGCTCTCGTTTTATCATTCTTCTTGTTAAGCTTTTTGGTTATAAATATGTAGAAGCTTGAATGACTTGCGATAATGACCCCAATAAATTAAATAGATGCATATACTCAGTATGCACACTGCTCATATTGACAACATGATTATCAGTCTTGTAAGCATACTCAATACAGAAGAAGGCCCTTTAACATTTTTATTGTTTTATGGCACAGTAATAAACAAGGTAATTTAGGTAATCAGTACTTTTTTTTGAAGATTTAAATGTAAACTTGGGAAACAGAATGAAAAAAAGTGTCCCGTGGCTATTTTCTCAGAAAAAATGGACAATGAACGTGTGTACATGTTCATTGCATAATTTATGATGGGTGCAGATTTCTAAGGGCCCGGGACGGATATCTACAGTTTGTTGAATGGGATGACGATGAAGATGATAAGATGCTCAAAAGAATAATTAGAATGTTTACTGATTATTTTTGGAGATGATCATCTGTTTTTTTTTTTTTGAGAAAAAGAGGAAGAGTAACAATGGGACGACTGATGTATTTATTTGTTTATTGGTGGTGGTGGTGATGGGGGTTATCAAGTTGTAAATCTTATCTTGAATAGGTTAACAAAGCTTATTGACTAAATTAATGAGAGTGTGAATTGGGGACTTCTGGAAATACGCAAAAAGCGTGGGAAAAGATTTGGAAGTGGAAACTTTTGTAATATTTTTGGAGGGGTTATCTTGAGGGAAAGCTTATCGGTTAGTTTAGTTTTGGAATTTTAATTTAGGTTAATTATTTTTGTGAGGTTGGGACGTCACTTTAAATATTTTAATTAAAAAGTAAGCTGATGGAAATAAGTAGAGTGGGAAATAAGTAATTAATAAGTATTTTAAGTTGATTTTTTTTTGGATATTTCTCTTTTCTTTGGAGATTATTTTTTTGGAGATGAGGAAAGTGTAATAATTAGTTAAATTGGTTGCCTAATTAAAATGAACGTGTATATTCCAAAAATTGTGATTGAAAATACCTTCCTGGTTTTAATTGGGGTGATGTCTAAATTGTTATGGGAATGGGATTACAGGGCTGTTCCAGGATTGGTTGGGTGCGTGGTTGCCTTTTGATCTCATTATGCTTTAATTATTTTTTGTTAACAATCCAATAAAAAATGTGAGGAAAGTGATTTAATTCAAAATAAATATTTTTTCTCTAAAAAATTTAACTATTTTTTGTAATTCATCTCATCATTTAAAAATCATTTAAGTAATTTTCATTCACAAAAAATCTACAAGTTGATTTCTTCTGTAAACCAAGTAAACAGGAAGTTCATTGTTAAAATAACCAATGCTCAATTTTCTTTTAAACAATCAAAGTAAAGCCATTGTTCTCCAGACTCCAGAGATGCCCATTCCATTGCAGTCGTCGTCCCGTTTCATCTTCAAGAAACCCAGATCATCTTACAAATTCATTCTTTAATATAAAAAATACAATCTGTTTTGATACAGTTTACATTTTCATTTAAAAGTCCACTTGTTCCTTCCTCTCTTCAATATCATCTTTGTCCCCTTTAAAAAATATATTGAAGGAGTGCCTCCCAAACTGTTACTCAAATTCTCCCTTTCGTTTTTTTACAACTTGTGAGTACGCTTGTGTTTCTGATAATTGATCTTCTTTCTTTGTTCCTCTCGGTGCTCCGTTCTTTAAAAAAATATATTTACACTCCCTTTCATTGTCAAGGCTCTCATCTTTCTTATTATTTTGGAGTAAAACTTGTAATTGTTGCGAGTTTTAAAACTTTAAAAGTGCAAGTCAAGTGGATAATTTAAAAAGTATTCACTTTTATTTTAAAAGAGTGTTTATGTAACTTGAGCTGTCATAAAAGCTAGGCAATTTTCATCCATTTACCAAAATGCATGCACTTGTATGTATTTCAGTAAATGCAGCTATTCTAGAAAAAAAACTAGTGAACGTTTTTTCCATGCAAAGCTATAAAAGTATAAAAAGGTTTCTAAAAATCACAAGTTGTTTAGAAGATTTGAAGATGACGATCATTATTTTATCTTGATCATGGTCATTATTTGAAGAAGTGTCTTAAGATGAAAATCAAGATGATCTGTACAAAAAAGAAGACTGAAGATTTTGTAGTAAATAAGCCATGAAGAGTTTTTGGACACGTTGTGACTTTTTTATGAGCTGTGAAGATCATGATGATGATGATTGTTCACCATTCATGAAAAAGAAAACGAACAAGTTGAATTGAAGATATACATGCACTTTGCTGTTTAAGACGAATTAAAAGGATCAGATAGAGAAATGAGCAGTTCCATTACCATCCATCCAGTCCAATATATCATTTAAGAGTGTAGAATAAGTATAAAAGGTAAGGTGGGTATATATTAAAGTGTGTTGGGATTTTATTGCACGCGAGAAACACGCGTACTTTTTCCCACGATCTTAACATCTTAAACTCTCGAAAACGTACTTTTCTGAAGATGGGCTTCTGTATTTTTTTCTGTCTGGTGCAATAATTTGAAGGTTGAATTTACTTTTCCAAACGAAAAAACTATAATAGCTATAATTTCAAGTGTCTTGTTTTTTCTACCTTGTCTTTTTAAAAGCGTTGGACTTGTTCATGTTAAAACCAAACTACTCATCAATTTTAACTTTTAGAAGAGAAGTAATCCAAAATCCGAACTTCAAAATAACTTTCAGTGTTTCTGCATCTCATCTTTTAGCTTGTTTTTAATTTTAAACCTTTTCTTTCTTTTTTATTGAGATTTGCTGGCACCACACCTTTTCATGTTGCTCAGAGTAAAGGCTGATTAAAAATGAATGTAAGGTAGTACCTAAGCTTTCATGTTGGTTTGCGTGACGACTTTATTTTGGATGATTGATTTGAGATTTTATGACTAATTAAACCCTGTTGATCTTTTCATGTTCGAAGCACATTTTATGCCATGTTTTCATCTAAAAATATAACAATCTTAATTTAATTTTGCAATGGAATTTTTTGATTCTTTAGTTCGAAAATGTTCAAATATCATAAAATGTATATTTTGGGCTTTGATCCAATCCAGTTCAAATTAAATTGAAATAAAATAGATTTGCGTTCTATCAGAAAGCAACATACAATATATACCAATAGAAAACATATAAGATGCAGTCTTCTTTGCTATTTTAAAGTTTCTTAATTCACCACTCCTATTTTATTTTGTGCTTTTACTTTACTATAAATAATAATAAAACTATAGCAAGAAATACGAGTAGACTTGAATGAAAATAAAAGTAAACTTTTAAAAGTACGTTTTATTTTATTTCCCTCTATTCTCGTATTTAATGACTATGATGATGGCTCCAAAGGCGCCTGCATTGCACACCATAGCCGCCATTCAAAAAAACAAGTTTTTTTTACAAATAAACCTTTTTATATTTTGCTATGCAAAAACCTTAATATATTCTGAATCTAATATATATATTGAATGTGAATATCTAGTAGCACGAGAAGCACATCAAAAAAGCAAACCACTTTCTTCCCTATTATCTTTCAGTATAATAGATAATTATTATGTCGTGTCGTTTTTTGTCCGGGTCCCTTTTTCATCTTACGTTTCATCTCAGACCATTTTATTTTCATTCATGAAAAATATTTTTTGCCTTTTTACGTTTTAAGCAAAACCATGCTAATGTTCAACTAAACTAAACAAGTCAAAATATATTTGAATGAATGAAAAATAAGCGAGCAGAAAAAAAATTTAATGTTTTTTTGTGAATGGACTGAACGTCTCTCCAGAAAAAAAATAATTGGTTTCATTTATAGAAAAATCGTGCAAAAAAATAGTGAAAATAATTACTGTGTACAGACAATCGAGTTTGGAAGATTCCTTTTTTACTATTTAAAATAACATAATTACTTTTTGCCCTAAAAACTATTATTTTTAATCTTGGAGTTTGTGAAACTACAAATTATTCTTTATTCATAATTTGTGCATTTTCCGTTTTGCCGCTTCTACAGATTTTTTTAAAGGCTTCCCTTTCATTCAAGAAAATTGCTTTTAATTGTACTTACTTTTCCTTTTCTAAGCCATTCAGGAGTATTGAAGACAAAAACAAATGTTTAACCTACTTTTTTATTGACAAAGCCATTATTTCGTTTGGTTTGGAAAATTGGAAAAAATTAGCCATTTTTCGGATGGCGTGTTGTAAAATGTAAAGTGACATGACCAGGTAACCTTGAGAAATAAATCTTCGCATTTGACGCAATCCGTTTTATTTCATTTTAAATAAACCCATTTCAAAGGCTGGAAGTAAATTAGCTAAATTTTAAAATTGCTTCAAATTAAAGTTATTAAATAAAAAATCCAAATAAATACTTTCTTCTGATTTCAGGTTTTCCCTACCAAAGTAAAATAGAATAAGCTACAAGAAAATTTCACCTGCGTCTTTCCAGTAGTAAAACGTTTCAGGCAAAAATACTTTTATTTTTCACAGTGAAAAATCATATTATCGATAATTACTTAAAATACACCTGGTTTTTAATTATACTTAATTTATGCTTAACTTGTATCCTATACTTCGAAATATTTCTTTACTTTTTTCTCAGGTAAGTGTCGATGCAAAAATTACATAAAAGTGTGACTTGTAACAGCTACCTTCCTTCCTAAACCGATTTTTTTTTTACACAGCATTCCATTTTTTATTTCCACACTTCCCCATCAAATAAAACGCTTATTCATATCACGTATATTTACCTCCAAAAACAAAGAAGGAGCACACATTTTTTGCTTCTGGAAAAATAAATACATGATCAGCATTGCCCTTGCATTTTTCTTCGTGCCACTGTATTAGCTACCGTGTGACAAAAATAAATACTAGCTCAAGCTCAGCAATATACGCGACAAGACTTCTGAAAAAATTACATGTCTCCTTTTCATTGAAGGTTAGTCGAGTATGCGTTCTTAAAACAATACAAAAATATAATGGAACATGGAATACTATACACGATCACACCACCGACGCGACATAAAAGACACACAGGTGCACACATCAAACAATTTTTTAGTATAAAAAATCCCAGCCAAAAAAACCAAGTCTCTATTTTCCATTGACTTGACTTCTTCCGAAGTCTGTTGAGAATATTTTTTTGAAGAGACAAAACTTGACGCCTTTTGAACGAACGATACACGAGCAAAAAAGTAAACAATGCGATGACAATGCACAAAAAATTCTCAGCTTTCTTCACATTTTTTATTTGCTTTTCCTGTTATTTCTCAACTCTTGACTGCATTTCTCTTGGGAAAATCGTATCGGAGATGGATAGCTTCTGTGAATATATTTCAAGTTTATATTGAAATCGAATTTAGAAAAAATGTGCATTTTTGTTTTTTGTTTTTTTGACACGGGTTTTGCAGCGTTTCGAGATTTTGTAGAAGTGTGGTGACACGTAGTCAAATAGTTTGGATTTTTTTCAGTGCTGGATTCGATTTTTGCTCGAATCATGTCCGGTATTTTTTGGCATTGCTTCTCATGCTAACGAACGCATGGCGTTATTAGTTTACGTCATCAGGTTTTTTTAACCGTCACAAGTCCAAAAAAGGTCAATTGTTCGTTTTACATTGTAGTGACATGGGTGGGTGGTGTATGTACATGATACACGACCTGAATTATAAATTAGACTTGTGCACATGTATCGGAATTTGCAGTGCATTTTTGCATGCAAGCTCGTATGCTTTTATTATTTGGAACACAAGCTATGTATATTCGAACATTCGAATTTAGAACGAATTTAAATACGAATCCGTTTTTCGATAGCCCCCAAGCATGAATTTCATTACATCAGCTTGCTTCTGAGCTCTCTGATGATCAGTGATTAAGGTTGTTCTTTTGAAGTGGGTTTTTCTTTCACGAGCTCATTCTTCTCTTTACCATTATGGATATGTATACCGTCACTTGTTAAGTTCAAAAAAATATAATTGAGATGCAACACTATTCGATATTACAATTTTTGATTTACTCTTCAGGAAAAAGAAAGCGTGCACTTCTGTGAACTTCCTCCGCCTTTTACACTGGCATTCCACTTTGTTCAAACTAATAATTGAAAACGAAGTGAACTCAAACCCTTTTTTCTGCACGTGGATTTTTTTCACAAAGCTATAAATTTGAGTAAGCGTACATATGTACGTATATTTATAAATGGATAGAGGATCAGGTGTCCTTATGTCTGCTTCTCTGGGATTTTACGGTAAAAGTTTTAAAAGCTTTTGCATTTCAATTCGAATGGACTCGAAAGAGCAACAGGAAGGAACCATGAAGTCTACCGAGTCGATTCAATGTCGAATGTTCAAAAAGTACGTCAATATCAGAAAAATGCAATACTTCAGCTGTAGCCACCTATGTAACAAAAGGAAAGATGATTATATTTTGTTCATTAATCCCATCCCACTACATGGGATTTAGCCTCCCACGGGATATAATACCAAATAGGTATATTTGAAAAGCATGTAAACATTTTTGTTACATTTTTAAGCCGTTAACTGTCAGTTTTATATATAATCCCATATGTATACATTTTAACACCTATTTTAAGTGATTTTCAATCACGGTGGCTTACAATTTTGATTCTACGTTTCGTTTCTAAAAATAATGCCCAAAATTCATTCATAAAATTTTCGATGTCGGTCAGCAAAGTCTTACAAGAATTTATGAATGAATTTGTGAACACGTCATGTAAAGTCGGCACTTTTTGGTGTGGTTGTACATTTGACGTAGTATTTATTTTGTACAACAACTTGTTTGCCTTTTGTTTATGTGTGTATATTTATCACTTGTGGTATCAATGACATAAGAGACTAAGCTCTACATACAAACTTACGGGTCATCACCCACGAAGAATCTCTTACAAGCTTACAGAGGAAAATAGACAGGAAGTCGTATTGTCTACCATAACCAAATACATACCTTTCTATTATATTGATATACTTACTCATCAAGTCGGCCAGTCAATCAATATTTTACTGTGATGCCGACATGTCTACATGGATTTTACTACGAAATATAATAATCAATTATTGTTTACGCTATAGTAAGTACTTAATAATGAGTACATTATGTGATATTGTTATTCGAATACTCTGTTTTCATTTTCATTCATAAATCTCATATTTTCTCATACCATTTTTATTTTTAGAAATTTGTAGGAGTAAACTGTACTTTATATTTTGAAGAGATTTTGTAGTAGAATTTCACACGTCGCCTCCATGTCTACCGCGACACAAATATTCAATCGGCTTAACAGTTTTTTTTCAAGGATTCTCCCGAATTGTCACACGAGTTCACATAGTACAAAGTAAACGCCCACATATATTAATTTACTCTTCGAAAATAACTATGTTGCTATTAGAAGCCTTATAGCCAAAATAATGGACTATACTTTTATTTTTGAACATTTTTATTTTTGTTGGCGGCGTTAAACGTAAACATATTGGTATAACAATTGTACAAAGAATTTACTTTCCTAAAAAACGCAAACGCACACACTCTATTTGCATTCATTAGACATCACATTCGATATTAAACTCAATGAAAATATATTTTCATATGCATATATTTCAAATTCAATACACAAAATATGTGTACATTGTTATTAAAATATATAATGTAGAGTTATATACCATATTTTTTCATCTAAAGCCGCATCCTTTTCTTTTCGCCGTCGTAAATGTCATATGTGTACACATGTCAAACCAAAAGCTTAACAATAGAAACATGTGTAAAAGCCCTGGTTGCACTTGAGTGGTTTGGCTTTTACAATTTTTTCCTCAACTTCAATACTCTTCAACATTTTATCCGGCTTCACTTCATTACTTCCTTTACACCGTTAAATATGACAATACATTTTTAGTGGGCTAAGGTGTCCATCCAAATCCATTCATTCATTCAAATTTAAAATAAAATATATTTTGAAGAAGCTCATCACCATTCAAAAAATATATCTAGTCATATTGTTATATATAATGAACTGATTTTTTTCGTCTGAATATTTTGATGATCCCACTTTTACGACCGTGTATTGTTGTTATTGTACCACAGTGTTACATTTTTAATGAAAAAGGGAAGCTGTGAAGATACATCGCCATGAAAAACTATAATGATGAGCTTTACCACATTTTTCTTGAAAAAGAAGGTATGATAAGAGATAATCCGACTTTTAAGATGATGTACAAAAAAAGTAATGCACACCTTGACACAGTGCTTGAGAAATATACCGACTGAAGGACAATAAAAAAAATTCCATTTCAAGTTGACACCTTGAAAAAAAACAAGCTGGTGGACTCTGGAATGGATAGAAGTGTGAGGGACGCGAACGAGCAGAAAAAGACAAGAGATCATCATCGAAAAAATAAACAGAGCTTTACCTTTTTACCAGAGTACCTTTTTATCTCTCCTTTTTCTGTAAAAAGAAACTTCACAATTTTTTTTACATGTATGGTTATGATGGAGCCTAGTTTTCTTTGTGATTTATTTTCTGAGAGCCTGGTTCAATGATAGTAAACTTTGTATTGGCACTATGCAAAAAATAAGTAAACTGAGTCGCTAGTTTATGAGATAATTTTGAGACGTGTTGATAGGCAATCGTAAACTTTTATATTAAACAAGTACTAAATATATACCTTCATATATTTTATAGTCGATAGTTAATTTAAAAAAAAAAACGATATCAAGTTAGTTCGACGATACGATTAATGGACAATTTAAACGTTTTAAATCACATGTGAGAATTTTTTATTAGCATTTTCCTCGACGAAATGTATATTTTTACAGAGATTTAGAATAGTCAATAAAAAATATCAGCTTAATTTTTTACAGGTATTCTATTACCCCAATCTGTAATAAACTGAGTAATTGCTCTCACTATGTGAATTCCAATTTAATCATTTTTACCATATCAAATATATATATATAACTCATGCTCTAAAATGTTTTATTATAACATACCAAACGTTATAAATTTTCTCTAAAATTACAAATTGTTTTCATGCTAAAAACATTTTATTAATTTTTTTTCTTAGCCTGCAGGACAATCTTCTGTCCGAACAACCATATTTCTAAAAGTTTGATAAACTCTTCCACTTTGAAAGCACACAGCACCTCCTCGTCTTCCCAACTGTGATTCCATTCTGTTCAAGTCCGCCGCACAAAATACCTGTGTCCCTCTCCCCCCATTTAATTGACTGAGTGCCCATTTTCCATGCTCCTTAGTTGAGTCCCAGCTTGTCCTTTCATCCCCAATTATATGATCTGGATTAAGCCGAAGACTTTGCACATTGTTTATGTTAAAATTCGTGGTACAGTCAGAGGGCATTTTAGTCCCTTCCCCATTTGTCCAAGAAAGTACGTCCAAGCCAACTTGATAGTACGGAGCTATGATATCTCTATAAATGTCTTGTCTACGAAATTGACTATTTACAAACTTGGAAAATAGATCAAAAGCTTGTCCACCCCTACTAACAATTTTGTTCACTCGAAAATTCTCATTTGGTCGCCTTAACCTCGTAGTCCTTACCCAATTTTGACTGTAATCATACTCAAATGAGCCCAGGTTTTTTACATGATTTACCACATTGTCCCAGTATTGATTCGCATTAAAAGAAATACAAATAAATAGCTGTCCATTATTAGAAGCATAGCTGCTCGAACCACTGTCAATTTTTGGAGGAAATTTTGGTAAAGTGTGGTACAAATAAAAGCCACTGTTTCCCCTTTTTGCAGCTACCCCTTTCGAATGAGCCCCACTTTTGGACGAAGTATCCGGTGGTTGATCACTATACTGCACAAAAGTAATCCCATTGTCCTTTGTTCGCAATACTGAAAGCGTGTTGTGTAATTCTCGAGGTCCTAATATCCCATAAAAATTATTTGTTGAGCCTAACGTTTCTCTTGTTATGAAAATGTAGCTAGGCATTTGCTCTTTTCTTTCTGTTGGCGTTCTGTACATTAAGTACCAATCTACCGGTTTATTATTGTGATCCCTACAAACCACTTCTGCTAAACAACGAATATCCCTAGCATTCCATTTAACCTGACCATCAATTTTTTCACAATTTATTTCCACTTTGGAAGGCTCATAACCTCTTAAACAATACAACTTACAACGCTGACCTGCTTTGTATGAATTCTCACAATTTGTCATTTTAGCCCTATCCAAATTCTGAATTGAGGGAAGTGAACCACACTTTTTTACCTTGTCTTCATCATTCTCTTCCTCGTCATCTTTTGGCTTCTCGTTTTCTTTGTCGTCATCATTATTATTTTCGTCATCTCGTGGCCTCTTTTTTGGATTGCTGCCACCTTGTGATTGAGCTGAACCGACTGCAGACGATCCAATGACTCCAAATACAGCACGATCTACTGCTGAGGAACCCACTGAATTTCCCAATGCCGTTCCTCCAGAAGGACTAGGAAGGGAAAGGCCCATAGTATGTGGATTATTATGTGGAATAACTTCCGGTCTACTAACTGAGATTGGTTTGTAGTTATTGTTGCAGTTAACAAAACAAGACATTCTTCTAGGACTCTGGAATCCAGATCGTCCCTTTCCAACCCGAGGACGTACTCCTCCAGTTTTGCCCATCGCGTAGCCACCAATTGCGTCCCCACCAACTGCAGCAACTGTGTCAAATATGTGGCCAAGTTCCACATTTCCTTCTGCTATTTCAGCTACATTACGTATGTGTCCAGTTGGCCGGAACTCGTCATGTATGGCACTCTCCACTCCAGTTATAATTCCATCTGCAGCAACGCCACCGACAAGTCCCCCAGCAACCGCCCCGGCAGGACCTCCAGCCATTCCCAAGGCGCCCCCAATTGCCACTCCTGTAGTTCTTGAGGCAGCTTTCATAGCGTGGTGACCACCCTGCGTGTCGCCAAAAGCGTAGTGCACGCCACCTTTAACATGCCCTACTACAGGTACCGAGTCGACCATCGAGTTTAAAGATGACCCGGAGTTTTCCCAAGTCTCTGCAGCTGCTTTACTATCTCCGGAGAAAAGTTCCACAATAGAACGCACCGCAACTACTGGTATGTATGTTCCACGGCTGAAGTTTATTTGGGTTTGTTTAGCACCTTCAGAGTCCCCTCCAATCCATTGTACAAGCGACTTTAGTTGGGAGATTATTAGTGCTTCATCCCAGAATGAGGCTGCTTGCACGATGAGGCCACCACCACCCAACAGCAGTAAAAATATTAAAGGTGCTTGATTTGTCATTTTAAGACTGATTTTTGTGAAATGCGACTTGCTTATGGCATGTTGCTTCCTTTTTATATAAAGTTAGCCAAAATGTTTAAACTTTAAACTTACAAAAACTTTCATGGAAATACTCTGACGATTTTGTAAAACTTAAATATCTGTTATCGTTTACACAGTAGTTGATATCTTACTCGGTAGACGATGCAGAGTTTATCAATTAATCTCAATTCAGTACAATATACCAAGCCATTTTTACTCAATCGTCTATTGAGGTTTTAATTGATGTTAATTGTAAAGGAACTATCTGTGTTGACCTTTACGAGATAGTACTGACAGTTGCTGTAATAGGTCAAACATAATAGTATGCTACTTAGTAGACACAACTATTGCGATATAAAAAGTGAGTCATTCGAATTTTATTAATCTCGATTTAAGCATTGAAATCACGTAATCTCTCAGTACAGTAGTAATTTTGCACAAAATTTGTATACAAACGAACATGCCGACAGTGCTAAATTCTCGCGAAAAAAAGGTAAGCGTAGATTATATTTGGCATTAAAAAATACGAAATACTCAAAACAAATTATGGTTTATAAAATATATGTACTTATATATTGTTATATTTAGAGAAGTATCTATTTCAATAACGAAATGATTTAGAGTTGGGTCAACGCCGTGACACAAGTTGTTTGTGTGTAATTCTTTTTCGTGTCGAGCTTTTTTGGTATGTGGGTCTTTTTGTTTACGACGTTTTTATAATACATAAAGTTTGGTGGGTGATAGAAAAACTGTCCAAAGAGACAGATTCCATAATGTCCACATAGTATAATGTAAAATGATCTTTTATTGATTATTTTAGTTCATTGCCTTTTTGTTACAAGAACCTGAAAGCTCGTAGAGAAACCGCTGTTGTTGATGCTGTGAAAAAAGCTATTTAGATCTGAATTTAATAAAGTATAAAGCAAACTGATGTTCATGTGCTCAAGTTCATGATCTGCTTGTTCTACTGGATATGTTAGATGGCCATTTCTATTTATTTCTTCGAATGGAAAAAAAATCTGTTTGTGCTTTTTTCGGTAGTAGTTTAGCCATTTGTTATGATATTTTTTGTTGATTTCTGAACAAAAACATGTTTTTCTTTTTTGTTTAGCTAGACCACCGCTGAAAGATAAAGTTAAAAAGAAAAACCTCTTTTGAACTTGAAGAGGAGAACTCCGCCTGTTTTGGTAAATTAGATAAGTAATGATACTCTAAATATTATACAAAAAAGATGTGATGTGAACCGAACACCCGAAAACACTAAAAATATTCCCACCTTCTTATCTTTTTTGACAAAAATACCGCACCACACAAATTGTAAAGCAAGAATGTTACCTTTGAGACCGCTTAAAGTCCAATTTTTTAAACTTTACTTTAGTTATGCCTTCAAAAGTTAATGATGGTTAATGAAGAACCTATTCTACTAAATATGAAGTGAAGTATCCCTTAAGAATACCGAATGACATTTGAAAATCGGAAAAGATTGACTTTGACATAAAAACCACATTTTTTCTTAAAAATTCTTCACTCATACTCATCAGCAAAGCTAGTATGCCGACATTTCACGTATTTGTCCAGCTTGTCATAAGATTATAACAAGTTCCCTAACAAAAATGGACATTTGGAACATATTCCGTTTATTTTCTAATTTTTCACTTTGAAAACTTGTCAGAATATTAGCTAACTTCTCCACCCACGTCATTATGTAAAATAAGCGTTAGCGAAACTTCAAAGCCAATTCGAATATTTTTTTGGTATATTTCAAGGCAAATAGGAAAGGCTTACTTATTTTCTATCATATTGGTCATCCCACGTTAATTTTTTTCTGTCCTCTGTCTGTCCATTGATCCCTTTAAGCCTTTTCCGAGTGTTTGATATGATTGTCGGGTTAAGTGGCAGCATCCACACACTACCCATCAAACATTGATGCTCCTTTATTTACATTTTACTTATTATTATAATGACATGACAAATAACAATTTTGTACCCATAACTCAACACAAAACTTGAGTAAGGTCTCTACTGCGTAGAATCTTATATACTTTGAATGAACATCAAAATGCTGCTTTCTTTGCTTTATTGAGTAACATCGTATATATCAAATGCTTCGCTGCACAAAATGCTCCACTACTGGAAAAAAGGATCAAACATTCCATTATTATTATTCGGTTAAAAGAGAGCAAGAGAAGCAAGCAGAAAATATAGTTTATTTGGTCGAGTTAATAAATACGATACATAAGTATATCGAATACGTACACAAACGTACATACGACTCTATGTGCATTTCACTCGAATTGGTTTTTTCTCAAAAGACTATCGAAATACAGAGCAGAATTTTTTTCTTTAAAAGTAAGCTTGAATGATTCTTCGTTTATTATTATGAGCTTACTTTGGATTAGCATCCCAAATCCAATGGTTAAAAATCCATCCATATTTATTATAATCCTAAATCCAAAAATCTTCAAACAGAAAAACCCACAAAACCAAAAAAAATAAGAGATCAGTAGAGTTTCCTAACCTGGTTTACTTTGATATTTGGTTCAAATAGGGAAAAATATAGTTCAGTGTGGAAATTTGTAAGATATTTCTGCCACACTGTAGATTATACAATGTGATCACTCGTCCAATTGCTAATATCTTTCAAGAAAAAAATCTGTCTTGAAGATTTTGACGAATGAGTTCATAAAAAATATTCAAGATAGAGAATTTTTAGGGTTTTTGAAGAAAATGATGATTTGACAGAATGCATCGCTTCGTATTACATGTTTATTACTGTTAATTTCATAAAAACGAACTGTTAACGTGTATCCATAATATTTTTTGGGCCTTCGGCTAAAAACCACCGAAAATAGTCTGATGACAAGGGTATCATGTATCAATCTTCATCTTCGGCATCTTCATCTTTAGCTTATTAAAAGTACACGTCATTATTATTATTTTTGTTGTTGTTATTTTTCTGATTGGAAATATCCTAAAATCTTAAGATCTGTTAAGATTTGGTGCAAGAAATTCGATATTTTTTTCTGGTGGTTTTTCACAGAGAGATAACTTTAATAAGACAAAAATCTTTAAACATTTTTTCCCTTTGATTTTTAATTTTTACAACAAGCCGATATCCCAAAAATATACATACATACATGCGTGTGTACATGTATGTGTATCTAACGTATTTGTTATCGATTATCCCATCTTATAATGCTGATACGTACATCCAGATGAAATATAAGTAGATGAGTTACAGATGAATGATAAAAGTTGTGTCTTTGACTTGTCAAAAAATATACAAGAAAGGAAAAAGGGTAAATTGGGTATGAAGAAAAAAGGCATGAAATTTTTGAAGGCTTTTCACACGAAATGATACCTTTAAGATTCGTTTGATTTAATTTGGGATCAAATAAGCCATATGTCGCTGAATACAAACTCAATGTTAAAATCCAGTATACTCTTTTTTGGGGTGACTGAAGATTTGTGGATGGATTATAAGAGATTTTTGTGCAAAGTAAATAAAAAGCTTAACGATGGATTTGGTGAGCTGATCTGGACATGGCACATCGGGTTATCCGGTTTAATTCTCCAGAAATCCTAAATCAGGGTCAATATTATATAAATGATATAGATGTTTAGTAGAATATGGAACTTTACTAACCGTATTATTCGATTATCAAAAGGGGAACTTGGATTATGTACAGTTTAATACAGAGCAACATCTTGTTTTGACGTATAAGCTTAAGATATGGATTATTACGGAATCTTTAGTCGAACAAAATATTTTGGTGTCGGATTACATAATATCCGCTCAAAGTAAATAAAGGAAGGTACGCTCTGGTATGTATTCTAAGTTTTCATTTTTTGTAAAACTTCAATGCCATTTTTTTATTGTGAATTGTATTGTGTTACCTCACCATATATTCTTTATATGGAATTTACAAGTTCACACAAAACTGTTTAACATTGAAATATATTTTTTTCTTAAAAATTTTCTGCTTTGAACTTTTTTTAGCTGTAAATGTAAAAACGTCTTTCAAAATAAAAGTGTGGTATTTTTTCATTCGGCAGGTGCTATCTACCTATTTCTCTTTAAATGCTATAGTTATCGCAGCTTGCAAACAAAAAATGACTACCAGTACTTCAATTTCAAGTTGAATATTACGTGATATTTGCACGCTTAATCAAACACTCTTCTTTTTTTCTAAATTATTTGCATGAAAAGCATTACCACAACAAAAGATATAAAATATTTCAGCACGTCGCCATACCCAACTTGCCACATGTCCCATCCTTTTTCTTTTTAAATCTCTGCCACTTTTGCTTTTTGACAATAAGCCAATTCTGTTATATAATTTTTTTCTAAATGTAAAACTATGTAAAGTACCTACATCCTTTTCAGATCATTTTTTCAAAAGGACAGACTCTGCGACTACCTATTTTCACTTTTTATTCTCTTGTCGGGCCATAATTTTTCGGTTACTTCTCATTAAAAAATAGATGCAAAGACACAAATAGGTATAGTGACAATTTATCACGTCTTTTGCCTGCCTTTCATCATAAAAAAGAAAATGGATGGATGTACATAGAAGATGGATAGTGATTACCCTTTTGTGTGTAAAAATCCTCACCGTCCTCCGACTATTTCCATCCACACGTTTGTCAAATAATTGTAAACGAACATGAATAAGGCAGGCAAGCAGGTCCACGTGAGTGACGTAAGCGAGATAATAAAGTTCTGTATATTTTTCTTCGGTCCATTTTACTTTTTACTTCGGTCGAAACATTAAAATAAATAAGCATATATTTTTGTGTGATATATGGTTCATTACGTAAAACGTATACACGAATATTCGATTATAAGAACATTCGAATATAGAAACATTCGAATATACGAATATTCGTATATACGAATATATGTATATTTGAGTTTTTGTTAATTTTCTGGATGTTATTTTTGATGGTCATCATTATAATTTTTTGAGTACTAAACATCAAGTTCGCGTTTTAAAAAACGTGTACGTGGACGGAAGTGGAATCGATGTTTTGCTACTTGCTACAGTTTTTTGTTCGTGTCTAAATCGTCTTCACGGGATAAAATTGTTGCAGCGTGGAAAAAAAGCAAGTGAGTGAGGTGGTGAGTTGAGTTGGACGTATAAAGTAAAGTAAGGTGATGACTGACTGAGACTGCGAAAGAAGATGAGTTGTTGTTTATTTCGATCTAGACTCTTCCTCTCTCTACCGTAATTACTGATGATGATGATGGCCGTCCCGTGTTTGGCTTGCTTGGCTATTGTAAAAGCTAATCTTCTGGAAGAAAATGATGATGAGCTTCTTGGTTTGTTCTCTGCACGTTCAATAATGTGATGAACTGTACTTCCTCTCATTTTTCTGAATTTTTTGCTATTTAAATTAGAGTTTGGAGCAATTTCGAGAATAAAAATCTCAGTTTACTTGGTATTCGCAATTCAGACTGAAATATAAACTAGAAGATGCTTAGAGACAAATTGCAAGTTTTTGTGGTTGGATTTGTATACGAACTCATTCAGATTTAGATCGTCCCATTCACGAGAAAACGAAATCAAACCTCAAAACAAGTGTGCACACTGAAGTCTGAAATGATCTCGTGTAAAATGATGCACATCAAAATAGATTATTATTTAAGAGCAAGCGTAGGAGGAGGTGGTTAAATTTTCATTCAGAAAAGTTTCTGAGATTTAGAATAATTTTTTCTAAAAAATATAATTTTTATGGCGACATGTCGAGTAAATTGCTGAGTTGTTATGTGCCTTGTCTTGTTTTTTGGTGGGTTATGATTATTTATGAGTTGGGTTGGATTTTACAAGAAGAAAATTGTGAATGAATTTTTATGATTACTTTGAAGAAGTCTAATAAATGAAACGAAAGGGTTAAAATAATATTCGAATATAGGTGGTAGTAAATTCTAAGGAAAAATTGTTGTGCTCGTTTGGGTTTGGAAAATTATAGAGATTTTTTTGTAAATTGGAGACAAGACGAAACCACAGATGTACATGAGTCTAGTTTGTCAATTAGATGCTGCTGGACATACGAATATGTATCCTAAAACCTCGACAAAATTCGAACCTAAAAACCACTTGATATTTTAAGGTTTCATTACCACAAACATGGCTATTGGCTATATTAGCATGTTTGGCCTCAATTTTGAATTTATGTAGCTGCTGGATGACCAAAACAAGTAGTATGTGAATTTCGATTATTTATCGAGTTTTAAAGACGATTGAAATAAAATAAGAGGAAAATTACTGGTCATTTCAGAAAAAAGACACACACAAACAATATATTGATGGATTTGATTGCACCTGTTGTGCATTGAAAATGCAGAAAAAATAGAACAATGGGAATAAAAGGGGTTTAGCTTAAAAAGCAAGCAGCTAGTGTGCATCATGCAACACACGCGATGTACACGCGTAAAGTTTCCCACGGTTTTAAGATGAGAGATCACCTGCTTCTGCCTTAAAACATTTTGTTGAATGAGATGTGTTGCTTGTTACCTGTCTTGTGGCTGCGGCAGTAGCGGTGGTGGTGGCCCTTCCAGCAGAATAAAAATGCTGAACATTGAGCTTGTAGATCTTTTCTTTTAGATTGGGATACTTCAAAGTGGAAATTTAATGCAATGCACATCATAATTTTCTTTGAATGTTTTGGTACAATAATTATATAGCTTATTGCATAAAGTGGAGTTTGCATGTATTGGAAAATAAGAAGAGAGAAAAATTGATATCAATATCAAGTTTGGTTGTTATTTTTTGTGAATGGGCAGAAAAAAGGAAGAAACATGTGTAGGAACTGTAAGAAATCATGTGAATTAAATGGATCGATTTTGACGTCGGCCGTAATACATAAAAATGAATCTTATATTTTCTTTACAGTCGTTTTGCTTTTTACTCAAGTATTATGAAAAAACGACACCAACATGCTTTAATCTGCCGCAAATTAGTTTTGTGATTACTGCTGTTATTCTAATGGGCTTAGTGGACAATTAAATACGGTTTGAAAACGATTTGCACTTTTACGTAATCAGCAAACATGGATTAAATTTGATACTTCAAATCTGTTGTGTTATTTATTTATTTGTTTCTTATGTTATTTTATTAAGGGAAGCGAATTTACACAAATTTATTATTTTCAATGCACTGCTTTAAGTTTGATTGAATTGCCTTGCTTTGTTGCTTGAATTTAATTGTAATTTATATCCAAATCTCATTAGATTTTTATGCTTGCAATATTCTCATGTTACCCCATAAAGTAATCTCGGCTAAAACAAATTCGTGCTGCAAAATTTATTTGATTATATCAGATGGGATATTTTCTTTTAACGTAATATCTGATCCTATCTAGAAATATCCGGATAATAGCAGTAAATTTTATGAAATCAATATCCAATCATCTTGATCCATCTTCACCTTATCTACTGATTGTACTTGTTCTTTAATAATGATGATGACGGTTCAACTTGTTACTTTTGTTATTTGTGATTCTAATGATAGCTAGCTGTCCATATTTTCCAATCCAAAAATACAACACGAAGATCAATAATAAGCATAAAATATTGTTACAGAATCAGATCAGGTCAGTCTACAGAAATATGTATCAATCCCATTCAATCAAAACCACAAAATAGTAAACTCCCCCTACAATTAATATTTTCTTTTATATTTAATACAAATCATTGCCTTTTTATTGCTCTCGCGTCATGCCACCAGTTATCTCGACTTACCTTTGCTTAACCCACGTCCACAAAAAAAATATAAATTGGAACTGCACTGCATCTTCCATAAGAAACTTGCTAAACTATCTGTCTACCTGCTTCGAATACGTAATGTTTAAAAAAAAGTTCAGTTATCTACGAAACAAAAATGAGTAGAAATCTGAAAATTATTATAACGCTTTATTTCTTAAATTGGTCAAGTAGCTCAATCAAGTTTTCTATTTACCTCATGTCTTTTTCCACTTTAAAGGAAAATGTAAGGCAAGGTAAGGGACGACCTGGACCTGACCTGATCTCCATCCGACGATCATTATAAGTTTTTTGCCTCAAGCCTTCAAAAAAATCTCAGAAATATGGTCCGAGCTAAAGAAAAAAAGGCCCATGCCACACACACAATAAAATTGTAGTTCATGCCTGGAATTTTAAACAGTAGCTTGTCTTTAATAAAAAACGAGCGTGAGTTCACCTAAACTACGAATATGAAAATTGTTCAGTTCGAATTCAAGATGAAATCAATAGGTTAGTTAGATGGGTTACATTGTTAGTAAAAAATATTGAAAGCCCAAAGCTCAAACTACTGAAATATGTAATGATGAAAAGGGAAAAGAGCTTCTGGAATTTACTTGAGCGGCTGATGTGATCTTTATACGCAGTAGATTACGTCATCATTAGAATACTGTTATGGGTCGGTTTGGTGATAGTGAAGTAGCATATTATAAGATTTTAATCCTCCAACAAAAATACTCTGCCTTAATGCGTTGAAATTTTTAAACTGTGTAGTAAATTCGAATATATTCGAATAGTGTAGTAACTCGAATAAGTATATTCGAATATATTCGAACTATAACGAAAGGTCATTAAGATGTGGGCCAGAAGATTATAAGCGCAAAAAGGGTTTTGGGAAGAATAATGATGGAAATTAAGAGAATCAAAAGAATTTTCGTTCGGTGTTTCTTATGAAAATATAAAGGGTAGAGAGTAATGTGATGATAGTTTAATGAAATGAATGCTTCTGTATATTTTGGTTCTGAAAGAATCTCAAATTTCTTTGTAAAGTAACATAAGTTGGGCAAGTGACTTAATGAAACCACCGCATTCATTAAAAATTGTTTTGATCTTGTGGGTGATGATGGAATAGAGTTTAGTTTGGAGAACGTTTTAAAAAGGTAAGCAGAGGAGATGACATGTGGAAGGAATTTTTTATTTTTTAAAGGAAAGGGAGAAAGGGATATTTCGTTCTACACTTTAGTGGAAAAAGTAGAACAATGAGATGACATGAAAATGTGGGTGAATGTGAATATTAGTGGTGGTATTTAGTCTGTCATCACTTTTAATTAAGAGACATTCCTAAAAAAATCATGATATACATGGATAAGTATATATGCAGTTGAGTATGTAATATATACAGTGTATACTCGGGTAATCGGACAATTGACCCTTTAAAGCCGGTATGATGAGTGGTGATGGTGGTGATTGGGAGTGACGATGCGGTGGGTTGATTACCAACCATTCAAAAAGGTTTTTAACAGATGGAGAGTAATTAACATGTGTTCTTTAAGATAAGATTATTAAGGTCATTTATAAATCTTAGGGGGCTCATGCTATCAAATCTATGAGTTTACATAGTTGAAGATGATAACCAATAAATACCGAACGGTGTGCAAGCTTTACAATTTAAATTTGAGTTTTAAGGTAAAAATAAAAATAAAATGAGAAATTGGGTTGTATTATTTGAAGTTGTTTTTTTTATTGATTTTTTGGGTGATTTGAGAGAATAAAAAAGAGAGTTAAGGTAACTTACAAAGTACACACTTAAGATATACATCTAAAATACATAAATAAAATGTTATATACTTTTTTCTTACATTTAAACGATTGAGTTAAAAGTCACTGCTCATTATTGTCATTGTCACACCACTTATCTTAGTGAGATTATCTTAATTGCTGCATTATTGCGCACATTCATAAAAACGATCTCTTTTCCTCTTTAATAGATCATTTCTGTAACAACATTATTTTACATATGTACACCACCTAATGCTTATATATGCATTATATACACAATAAACGTTCAACTTTGATTGTTTTAAAACGCATTCCATTTTACAAGCTTAGCTCCAGTTTCTGAAATAATAAATTAATTAAATTAACGACGATTAAAGTTAGGAGGTTTATAAATAAAATCTCTACATAAATATTTTGATCAATCAATAAAATTAATTTTACACTATGCATTAAAAGAAACACTATGTAAACCAAATATGCATACATAGCTATACAAATGAAAATAAAGCATCATCATTTGTCATGAGACCAAAAAGTACTAGTGTCACAACAAGTGATACCATTTACCAAGGTCGCTGCACGCTGCATGCATATTGTCAATATGTTGTAGTATCTTATTGAATGGTAATAAGGATTCTGTCATGACGCACGCACGCACACTCACACAGACACACTTCAAGAAAACTTGGTCCAGAGCTTGGGGTCCTATCACACTTTTTCATGTTATACTATCCTGTTTTCCTGTTATATTTGGCATTTAGGTCACTATGTTAAACGAAGCCTACACATTTTCAGCCCCAGGGGTCAAGGTCAAACTCCATGGCCAAAGTGAAACTCTTGAGTTTCAAAATAAGTCAATGTTAACAATTAAAGCACGAGTGCAATTTTAAAAACTTTCACTTGCGGCGCTACTACTTTACCATGCAATTGATGTCTTTGAACTATTAGCTGGACAACGTTTTCTTATTTTCTTATATTTCAGGTAGTTTTGTTGGATAAAGGGAGAACGATAACAGGATTTTTTTTTGTAAAATGACAAAGTTCGACTACACATACTACATGAGCACTTTGTTGGATTGAAATTCAGCGTCTTTATTTGTAAAGGAATAGGTAATCGAATAAAAGAATCAAGCCATCTTGTAGACTTGCATGCTATTCTAACTCCTTGTATATCTACTTATCAAAGGCCACTCATCTACCAGCTTAACTCATAGATGACGTGGCTAAACGAAAAGCCAAAATTTAGACAAATCATGAAGAAATCAGTACATCTCCCTTTCTGACAAATAATACATGCTCAGCCTGTAAACCCGATGGACCATATCTTTAAAGGTTCATCTCATCATTGAAAATGATCCATACATCTTTACCCATGTAAAAAATATGATAATCTGGATAACGTTAAGCTTTTCGGTGATAAATATTTACAAGCTTGGATGTCTTATAATTTCATCATGCACTGAAATATGCACTTGTAAGCATGCTCTATTTGTGCTAACATATCCCTATAATATTAGGGCACCCTTTTCTCTCTCTTTCCTCCAGATTTTTTTTGTGTTGCTTGACGGCACAGTAAACATGAAGGTAATGGGTAATAGTAATAATATGTATTTGGAAGAAAAAGAAAAAAAGTGTCAGGTGGCTATTTTCTCAGAAACAATCAATAGATTGACAAAGAACGTGTGTATACTTTTTTCGGTTTGGTTGAATAATTTATGATGGGTGCTGGTTTGAGTATTGGGGAACTGGACATCCAGACATGTAGCCTTAAAGTAAATACAGTTTGTTGAATGGGTTGACGATGACATGATGAGATGCTCAAAAAGAAAGATTACAATGTTTACTGATTCTTTTAAAGATAGTCATCAGTTATTGGAGATCTATTTATTGATCTATTGGCGATTACAGGCGGCATGAATGAAATAACAACTTATAAATTTTATCTGGAATGGTCAAAGTGTGCGGTAAAATACTAATTGAATATAATGCGTGTGAAATTTTTAAGTCAAAGACAAATTTGAGACAAAATATTTTAAAATAAACTTAAAATAAATTTGGACTTGGCTTGGTTTATTTTTTAGAAAAATAAAGTCTGATTGTTATACGTTGCCGGTATTGCACAATTGCAATACAAACTAATAATATACCAAAATAGGACAATAATCATGTAACCATTGTTCAAAAATGTTGCATATAAGCTGATAAAATAAAGCATATAAATGGATTCTTTTATTATAGGTTTATTTTATGGTTGGCTTGTGCCAAAGAAATAAACAAGATGATGATGATGATGAGCTGTTGTAAGTTGGAAGAGAATGGAATGCAAAGGAAGATGAGAAGTTGATGATTTGATAATTATTGTATAGCTGGTATGTGGATATACTATATGGTAAAATGGTCAAGTAATCATCATGTGGGAAAAAATATGGACTGCCAAAAAACAAAATTAGCTACTTTTCAAAAAAATATTATTAACGCATCAACAAAATGCAACAATGATCATCTGAGCAAAATACCGCGGAAAAAGCTGTACATATAGCAGGTTGACTCGGATTTCATAATATAAGTAGATAAAATTATATTGGTTTTGTAAACTGTTGAAATAAGTACTAGTTTAAACATTTTAAGTTTATTTTATTTTTAAATTAATTTTGTTACAGGAAAGAAATGCCGGGCTACCGGAATTAGAACATACAGTTGCGTCATTACATTAACGATTTTAACGGCTACTAGTGTTGTGAATTTTTTTGAAAATATTTTCATTTTTAGGAAGACGGACACGGGACGTACGACCGGGATAATTACAGACAGATGCAATACTTCACATTACGGTTTCATGGCTACTCGTTTTGTATTAATTTTTATAATCATGATTTTTAAGGGGGACGGACCTACCGGACTTCCGGCCGGATTATAAACATACAAGTTGTACAATCCTAATCACTTTTTATAACGTCTACCTATTTTATCAGGACACGGAATCTTGTACTGTTTTATAATTTTTGGCTTTGTACACTATACTTTGTTTTTAAAACCGTGTGAACCAAATAGGAAAAAATAGATCTGTAAAATATTTCTCTGGTTCTCTATAATTATTCAGTCAGTTATGCTATTATGTAATGCAATGCTTTTGAAATATTTCTTTGCCATCCGTCCATCATCAAAAAAGATGCATTCATGCTCAAAATTTAGTAAGTTGTGTAACAAGTGTGATTAATTATAATTGTATTTTTTATAAGTTTACATAATATTTTGTCGGAAGCTTCAACTTTACCATAAATAGGACTACCACACAGAAGAATAATTAAATCAAGCAGTCAGTCACTTTGTAATTTGAATGTATTCAAAGTCGTTGGTCCATTTTTAGTGGAACAAAATGAGAAAAATGTGTTGACATGACAGTTATTCTATTTTGTGGAGACTGTATTATTTTTCTGAATTCTTCTGTAATTATTTTAAAGACAAGTGAATCGAGTGAATAGCTGACAAAAAAATCAATCAAATGCTCAGATGAAGAAAAAAATTGCTCAAGATGTTGTGTTTGGGCAATTATAAAAGTTTGAAGATTGTTTTGAGTGTTGGGAAGATTTGATGGGTTGACAAGCGAAGACGAAACAACGATTTTACGCGAAAATATGTAATAATAAGTTATAGGTAACATGAGCGTCATCGCATCTTTTATGACTATTAAGCTTGTTGGCACATCGTCAAAAGTGAAATAGATGACTTAATTGAGAAGATGAAGGAGAAAAACCTTCAATTTTGATATGACAACCTTTGTCATTGTTCATTGTCATTGCATCATGGTAAAAAAATGCAGGTTTGCACTTAGTAAATTCGATTGGAAAAATATAAATTGAAATAATATTTCGATTAAAATTTAAGTTATTTTGCTGATACAGTTAAATGACGATATTAAATGTAAAACTTTAGAACACCATTTCATAATATGTGTATGGAATAAATGAAAATCTGAGTTTAGGAATATTCGAATAATCAAAAATTCGAATGGCTGTAATTAAAAATTTATGGAAATCAGAATCTATGAAAATTTGACTATGTGAAGATTCGAATGTATGAAAATTTAAATAGGCGTATTTAAGAATTTTTTTGAATTCAAACAAATCAAATTTACGAAAACTCGCATGTACGAAACATCAAATGTACAAAAATTCGTACGTACGAAACATCGAATGCACAAATATTAGAACGTACAAAACATCGAATGTACAAATATTCGTATGCACAAAAACTCTGAAGCGCAAATATTCGAATATTACAATATACATATATTGAATATAACATTAAACAGGTTTATGGATAAATTAGTGAAGTGGACGAAATAGTTCATACTTCGATTTTAAACTGGAAAATTCATCTTTCAAATGTTACATCAACTCATTGATCCCTTGAGGAGAAAATGAAACACTTAATATTCACTTATGGAATTGAGGTCATAGCAAAATATTTCAATTAAGCTTTGTTTCCTAAAATGGTTCTAAAGAGGTCTTGGACAAACTTATACACCTCACTTACTAAAAGTCAATATGAATATGTTTAAAACAAATGCACTTGAAAAGTAACTTAACAATAATATTGACTAAGTTGTTTACAAAACTACTTAACTTTCAGTTTTTATTTTCATACAAAAACAAATAAACTTTTTAAGTGAGAGACTCTTAAGAAAAAATATTAACCTTTCATGTTTTCATTTGTTTTACCAGTTTTCAAGGTAAAATGTAAATTTAATTACTTTGAAGAATCTTTCAAGAAAAAGACCTCTTAAAAAATTGCAATTGGTGTATATTCATCATCATTGACATTCGTTTTGAAATAATTTTCTTAAGAATAATCTGTCAATTGAGTTGTTTACATTGTATACTTACTCGTGCTTAACAATTTAAATAAATAAACAAAAAAGAGTCTTTTGAAGAGAATCAATCAGGGAATTACTCATCAGTCAATTAAAAAGAATGTCGAGACTTTTTGTTCAATTGATTATTATTGAAAAAACTTAAAAGCCGTCAAGGGTCCCCTGCCGACAAACCAACAAAAATATCCCATGGACTTCAATAGAATAAATGATGATATAAAAAGTATGTACAAATTTTATTTGAATTGCTAAATATATTTTTTGTCGTGCGGCAGAATAAGCAGCGCAACAATGGAACTTGATAATTTTATTGATACGTTTCAACGTCCTTTGAATAAAAAATTTGAACAATTATTATGTTTGGAGATTGATTTAATTTTTACATTTTTTTTTAACCCAAAAGAGTCACCCGTCATCATATTTTTTCTCAAGTCGATTTATGTGGGGGCATTCAATACCGACGTCTTCCAAAAACCATTTTAATTTCCACCAAGTAAATCCTCTAAAGATGCTTAGCATTTAACATTGTATATGAACGACCCCATAACTTAGCAAAATTTTGATTTTTTTTCTCCGATTGTAAACTTTTGCAAGGCTTTTTTATGACAAGCTTCGTTACTTAATCAATGTACTAATGATAATTAATATTCATCTCTTCATTTACTTTTTCTTCGAATGTTTTCTCAAGTTTCAAATTTTTGTAATAAAACATTCTAACGATTTTAAAAGAAAAATATGCAATAAATTTGACATTTAAATTCATCTCTGTATCTACATGCTTTATAATTACTTTATTTTGCAACGTGAATGCAAAGCTCATGGTAAATGTACTATGCATTTCGCTAGGTCCTAATTACCAGCTATTATTTGTACAAAGTACAAGCGCACACACGTGTTTGTACATTCTAAACAGATTTCACACCTGACCTAACAATTTCAATTTGTGTACATTTCTAGAAGGAATTCGAGGTAAATTTCGTAAACAGACAGTGTTAAAAAATTGAACGCATTTTTGCACAAAAAACATTGGCGTCAATGTCAATCTAACACAACAATTTGATAATATTCATATCTTAATTCCGATATCAATACAAAAGGATATTTTAACATACGTTAACATTAAAGATGAGCATTATAACATGACATTGCATTTGGTATTTGCACACATATTTTTAAAGCTTCTTATCATCACTTGTCTTCCTGTCAAAACACAAAATAACATATTATTTGCAAATAGCCAACGGCCATATCAAAAAAGTCACACAAAAAATATCAAGTGCACTCGAATTTCAACGTTATTCATTCTTCTTCCTTCAATTTGAAAATAAAGCAATCAATTATTTCACTTGGTTGACAAAAATGACAACCGTAGACATAAAGGCTATACAGTTAATCTTTATACGTTAAAATTGTTGTCATTGAAAATTGACAAGTTTAAAAAAGAAGATGTATTACTATTCTCCCTAATTCAAGTTTACGTTCAAGTTTAGCTTTCTAAAAAAGCCGAGTTAAGGATTTAAACTGTTTTGATTGTTGTTTAAATAAAACAACATCAACAATTCACTTTGTCACGAGGCAATACCTCAAAAATATTACGTAATTTTTCCAACGGACATCGACTTTACCATATTTAATAGGTGTGCTTCCAATAAATTAAGGCATTGCATAACTTTTTCATTTAACTTGATATTATCTGTCCCATTTTTTCTACGGTTGGATATAAAAAATGCAGATCAATTCAATTGAGGTGTCATTTTACTCGGTTTTTAGATGTAAAACGATCCCTTAGATTTTTAAGTAACCTAATTACGCATGATCATGAATTTATTCAAAAAGAATTTCAAGAATGCTAGTTAGGTTAAGTCATAAAGTAAAGCAAGGCTTGGCATCATGTCCTGTCAAGTTTAATGGCCGCTTAGGAAAAAAATATAAATTTCTCAGTTGAAATTTTTTATCTAACAAGATAATGGCTATGTTCTGTTCAAAAAAATGAACATAAATTGTTAGCCTTTTAGTATTATTCTTTTTTCTAGGTGCTAACAAGATGATGGTTCAAAGACAGTTTAATTTAAGCTTTTTAGATATTTTATGCAAATTTTAAAGTTTAAAACGTTTTTTTATGATGATATATTTTCATAATATTTTATTTTCATGTTTAACGTCGTCGTCGTCATCAAAAAGCTATTCAAGTGTGCTAAGTGCTCATGACATATATTTTACGGTGGCACAATGCATCAACACATCTTGCGATTTACATGCACCTGTTGTCTGGCCTGGTGTTTTGTTATGATTTAGTAAATAGTGTGTGTGTGTGCGACATGTAATCATGCTTTATTGTCTGACACGTAATAAAAATATAGGGAATGTGTTTATTACGCAAACAAGTGACATTGCCAATGAGTGCGTAAAAAATGACCAGCTATTATATAGCTTTGTATAAAAAAATCGCAATATAATAAACTTTTTTACGGAATGGTCAACGTACTCAGTAACTTTTCTAAAAGATTTATCTTATCGTCGTATTTAATATTTAAACCAAATTGAAATAGAAAAAAACACACGATATCATCGTTTTATTCAAAATATTTCACTAATTTACCTAAAATATAGATTTTAAAGTAATAAAATTTTAAATAATAGTTAAATTAACAGAATAAAAAATATTTACATTTAAGCCAAATATTAAAAAAAAATTAAATTAATTGAATAAAAAATATTACATTTAAACTAAATGTTTAATTAATGGTTAAATTAACAGATTTAAAATATTTACATTTAAAATAAATATTTTTAAAAAATATTTTAAATTTCTGTAAATAAATCCATACGACTTCAAAATGTAACAAAAAAATAACATTAATTTTTTTATAGTGTCGTGTTATCTCCATTCTCATTACCGTACCCTCTGTCCTTTCATTTTAATTAGTACATCTGTTAATCTGACCAACAATTATTCTTTCATAATTACAACGCACGCCTTCCTAATTTACCCCTCTAAGCCATTTACAGTGACATTTGTAAACTAACACCATACGCCAAAGATAAACATTTATTTTACACCTTTCTCACCTTTTCTTCAAAAATTGCATCACAAAAAAAAATAATCTTCTTCACTCAATCCCACCAATTTATTTTGCTACACATTTCTTTACAAAGTTTGCTTTGGGGAAACGAAACCTGTCACCCTATGAAGCCATATCATATCATTTTTTACCATTAAGGTAACAAAAGTGCACATGAGTTTGTCTCTATTGCACAATGCATTATAGATTGCAGACAAGCGCATCAAAAAAGTGTCATCATATTTACCCTTAAGACAAAATGCATTATTAACTTTGGTGATGTTTTGGTGATGATACTTCAATGGTAATGGTTTCTTGTCTTAATTTTGCCTCCAGGTGCCGCGTTTCAGAAAACAAAACCATTCATCTACATCAAATCCACCCTCGATTCACCTTCCTCCTACTAAAAGCAAACATTGAGTAATCACGGTCATGATTTCAACATTGTCGTCATAAATCAATCAAAAAATCATAAATATTTCATTTGTCATTTTAAAATTCTAAATAAGCATAAATTTTTAATGGCGTATTTGTAGTTTAAAAAATCGATTTTATTACAAATATTTATTAAACGTATCGATTAAAGTTTAAAATATGCAATTTTTATGAAAAAATCTACAAAATAATTGTACTTCCGGCTGTTCTACTAATATTTAACTTTTTAAATTTTAATTAAACGGTGGTAAATTTAATAAGATTAAAAATCGAATATTGAATAAACACATGTCCCATTTATTTCCATTTGAAAGTGCAACATTGCTAATGAGAATTTTTTATACTTCATTAATTTTCCATTAGGCACGCATCTCTTCCAAAATGGCACATCTTCCCATTAGACAATACATATCATCTTCTTTATTGAATGGATACTCACTCAAAGCTCATTAATAACCTGTCTTGTATAATTTGTATTCCGATTACATAAGTGCAGCGTAAAGTGCACCCAAACCAGAAGCAAGAAGATGCTGCTGTAGGGAAGGAAGAAGATAGAGTAGACCACCTGTCAAGACGTCCTGTCATAAAGAAAATCTTTTGCTTCTACCTAGCAAGCTCTCTAGACTGCAAATAATTTATGGGTTAGAAGGTAAATGATTCAGTGATCTAATAAATTGCACTTAAGAAACAAATACAGCAGCTGGTAGTAAAGTAACACAAGAAGTGCAAGTATTTCAATAAAGGTAGTCAATGTGCAAAATTGGAATACAAAACTTTGGTACTTTAGATTCTCGTATTTTGAAAAATATATGTTAATTGGAGTTTACTCATCATTTAATGCAAATTGTGACTTGAAAAACATGGTTAATTTTAAATAAAAATTATAATTGCTGCTTGTTTGAGTTTTTGTAAGATTTGATTTCCTTTCAAATTTTTGCTTCCTTTGGTACTTTGAAAGATGAAATGATGTTTTGATGAATGCTTTTAATTTTGTCTAAAATTATGTTGTAATTATATTAAAGATTGTAATTACTTAGATTATTTTTTTAAGCAAAGAAAAATATTTAGGACACCAATTTTAGACTTTAAAAGTTGGCACACGAGTAGTAAGCTATTTTAAGTAGCTTGTTTTCTATTTTTTTCCAAAATGAATTTGAATTTTGAAAGATTTTAAAATTGAGGATATTTTTTTCTTGTTTTTTAAAAACCTACCGAATGACAATTAGTGAGATAAGTTAAAAAGAGGCAAAACCTTAAAACAGGTTTGATAAAAATAAATAAGGATTTTGAGTTTTGTCAAAATTTATAAATTGAGTTGCTTTGTAAATAATGCTATTGTACAGAATAACAATATATCGTAATATTGTTTTTAATTAA